>SNQJ01S0216610.1:0-15463 GCA_010110895.2 Picea sitchensis | reverse complement strand
GCTGGTTTTTGCAGAAACTTACCAGCAACAAGGGGAAATGCTGCCCAAATTCGTCCACAAGCTTCAAGCAACACATATCTCACTTGGGTAACGAATTTCCAACGTTTCCTAGTATATTTCTGTATATTTTTTGTACATTTCATTGCTATTTCATTCACATTTCTGTATATTTGTAAAGCTATTTTATTGCCGACACCTTGGGAGTGAGCTTGGCCCAGCCAACCCCCCAAAATCGTCTTGGCTTTAATTTGTTGTTTTATTTCTAAGTTATTCAATCACATTTTTATATTTTTTGGGTTGATATTGCTAAGATAGTTTCTGCCTGAGCAGTCGGCCAGAAGCCTACCTGACATTCTCTCTCCCTGGCTCTCCGGCGCTAGAGAACGAAGGTTGAATGCCCTGCTTTTCTGTGCAGTTATATCTTAGGAATATTAATCTAATGTGCCGGCACCTTGGGGGAGTCATCCCCAAAATCGCCTCGGCCTAAGGGAAATTTATCTTTGATTCAGTTTTTGTCTTTCATCTTTGCCGGCACCTTGGGGGAGTCATCCCCAAAATCGCCCTGGGCTTAAGGAAAATAAATTTTACTTGTTTTCAGTTTTGTATTGCCGGCACCTCGGGGGAGTCATCCCCAAAATCGCCTTGGCTTTAAGGGAAATTAACTTTTGATGAGTTATATGCTTAGTAGTTAGAAGTATCTTTAGTTTTCATCATTTGTTAAGTTTATTTCCTTCAAGTTTTTCATCTTATATGCTCACGCCCTCATTGGTAGATAGCTAAATGGTTTTGATGCAATCCAATATGCTATAGCTCGTCTTGTCATTTAGTTGTTTACATCTTTAGTTGCATGTTATGTGAGATGATTCAAGTTCCCTTTTCGTTTTGCTAAGTTATTCGTTTATCAAGCACTTTCATTCTTTAACTTAGCATATATTCGTGGATAAATGTTTAGCTCTTAGGACCAATCTTTGATACTCACATTTAGCCCACGTCCTACTTCTTTTTTTTGCAATCAATGTTTCATGTTATGATGATGAAATGATGTATACGTGATTTATGACTTAGAGCTTGTTATTAAGCCATATGCACACACTTGGGGCGTGAGCTAAGTCAGCTCATAGTGTGCCCTCGGATTCACAATGTCTAAGTTCCTGCCCGCCCTGTCACCTTGACAAGAACTTCTTCGAATCTAGGCTTACTCCTAGGGAAGCCAAAGGGGGTAGTCCTAGTTACTAAGTTGATTTTAATTATGATGTTCTAGGAGTTAGTTTCAATTGATTATAGGCTAAAGGGAAAACTAGCCTAATATGACAAGCAACAATGCAAGAATGCAAGTCTAAATCTAAATGTTAGGTAGCCCTTTCACTAAGTCAACTAGGACTAGTGCTAAGGTTGGGCAATGGGGTCAACTTCTGCGATGTAAGGTGGTTTATTACAATATACTTTACAATTTAATCAAACTACGCAAACCCCACAAGATTAGAGTTATACAAGTGATTACACAAATTTACAACAATATGAGATATACAATGAATACAAGATATACAAGAGGTATTAATAAATCACACCCTAGAGACCCAGAAAACGCGGCCTCAAATCAGCACTTATTCCACTTGGACTGCCTTCACGGCATCTAACCATAAAAGCACTCAGGGATCAAATAAGTGATGCCTCCCCAAGTGGGATACTCAATCCTTACTTTATCCACCACAACAATGATTGATTAAGCAGATATTCAGCGAAACATAAACCAATATCGCATCACCATAAAAGATAAAGACAATTTAGTTGCCAGAGAAAAAGATGTAACAGTAAGATTATCACAAAATGTGTTATCCTATCAATACATCTACTTTCCCAACATACACAAGTGTGATCTATGCAACTAGTGTTCTTTTTAAATATTTTTTAAGTCCCCACCCCTAACTTATGTGGTGATACCTCTTCCTAGTTACGCCAAATAAGCGCTAGGTGCTCAAGATGCGGGCTTTACCCTGACCTAGCTTCCAAAGGAATTAGGCCCGTCGGCTTCTACAATAAGAAGTAGTGGAGAGGGATCTGCTTGAAATCAGGACGATCTGTTATCCACGATATCTAGGGATAACTAGATCATGTCTCGAAGACCCACATGGTCCTAGACATGGAGTCACGAGGAAAGCGGAGCTACTGACATGGTCACAGGACCCATCTTCTTCTTCGACCATATTTGTCTGCCAGTGATGCCGGCCTCCATCCTCTGCATTTGGGCTTGCATGGGAAAAGGCTCTTGCTCCATGAGGGTAATTGGTCAGAGGTATCATGGTACATGTGTCATGTTGATCATTATAACATTCTTATGTATGCATTAGATCTCTTTTCATTTCAAATAGCTGCTTGGATTTGTAACCCTTGACCATTGTTGGGGTGATTGATGGGTAGCTTAGCAAGTTGGTATCCATAGGTTTGTGGTTAGCCACCAAAAGGGGTTTGAAGAACCATCGTCAGTTCCCTTCATACTATCACCTTTTCATCTTTAAAACCGGCTCATCCATCCCATTACCCTAGTCACGGCCATTAGGAGGACCACCACGGTACATCTTGTCTTGTGGGAAGAGGGCTAAAGGCCCAGAGGTAAAAGCGGTGGTAAGAATACAAAAGCCATAGTGAGAAAATAAAACCTAGAGATGCTTAGCCGAGGGGATCCCGAGGCAATAAAAGCCTCTCATAAGAAGCTGAGGGACCACTGAAAATGATAAATAAATAAAATTGCAAGACCTAACTAAAGAGGGATGGGAGTCTCATCACGATCGGCCCATTATGTTCATAGGTATTTAGCGGTGAAACCACGCCACCATGCAGTTTACCAAGCAGTGACCTTTGCATGGCCAAAGGAAGGGGTCTCATCACCCAGAGCCGACCTATCATTTTACTGTGAAGATACTAGTGGGTAACGCTGTCGGCTCTTGCCACCTAGCCAAGGCGGTGTCCTCTTTGTCAAGGCTTGTAGTAAAATATAAATAAAAGAAAGATAAGGCAATAAGGGGCTTGGAAAAAATTGCATCCATGGCCAGATGCGACTCGCCTCCTATAAAGGCACCCACAGGCAACACCAACCCTAGGTCTGACTATAACCAGACATCTAAAGCCATATCGTCACTATACATGTTTTGGATAACCCCTTATGAGCTTTTCGGTTCTTGTGGGTATTGACCCAATAGGTTGCCCACTGGTTACTTTGACTTTATGGTGGAGTGCGTGTATAAGGTTTTAGCTATTAGAAGATTTGTTAGGGTGTTATGCATACATTTGATAATTTTAATGATGAAATTTGATTTACATTGCTATGATGTCTAGGGTGATGAGCCTGGAGGCGTAGCCTTTGATGTGCAGAAACATGCCCTGAACGAATTGCCAAAGGATGCGGTGCACACATGGGAGAATGATGATCGATTCCGGACCTCCATGGGGCTAGAAAGCCCGTCAGATGGACGTTAGCGGGCGGAGACAGTGGTGTAATGGTATACCTGTAGAGGAGAAGAAGGACACCTTCGGGGCGTTTTTGACATAGATTGTAGTTTATGGGGATCAGCCCACAGCGGTGGATGTGAGCCATGATGGAGCGGGCGTCACCATTGATCACGGGCGATTTCGAGACGCGTGGCGCGACTTTCTTAAGGCTTGTTTGGCTTGCGTGTGGGATGATCTTTGGAGCCCTAGGAGGGCAACGTTTTGCTCATGTGGTGTTTGTCATTACCCTAAGGGCTAAGCGATCTCCTTTAGGGAGCGGCGTCTTCATATTTCACTTGTACGACATTTAGCATATAAAAGTGACAAATGATTTAAAGCTGAACTCTTAGCCATGTTGGCTATTTTGGTTGACCTATTTTAAATTTTAAAGGTCAATGTATTGTATAAATGAGATGTTTCCCTCTTATTGATCATAACACAACTTGCTCTCACTTGTGAGAGAGACTTCTATCTTTGTCTTGCATTTTGGTCTTTTGGAGGTAAGCAGCTCTTTGGAAGTCTTATTTCTTGGTGAAGTGGTGCTTTTTTTGCTATTGGAAGGTTTACAACTAGGGATTGGATTAATGTTCTTCATGATCTTGTAGTGTATTTTATTTCTTCAGCTTCTTGAATGAATAGTTGTTGTCTTACATTTACATTTGTTGTATCTTGTTGCTTTGACTTAATCCTTGAAACCCTAGGAGTCTACACACAAGTAGGTTGAGACTTCATGTCCCCATAGCATTAGCTTTAACCATTTGATTTGAGAGAGTTTAGCCTAGCCATTGCTACACTAGCTTTCTCTCTTCTTGTGCTAATTTGAGTAGAAATTGAAGAAAGGAGTGATTCTAGGCCTAGCCTTTGCTACACCTAGGGTTTGCTTCTGGGGTTTGAGAAAGCCTTGCCTTTGCAACACTTTTTGACCATAGGTTTCTTTTTCTAAACTAGCCGTTTGCCAAGGGAAGTGTTAAAGGGAAAGGATTGAAACAGGCCTAGCCTCTGCTACACCTAGGTTAGTCTTCTTTTCTTAGGGTTAAGGTTAGTAGCCTTGCCTTTGCAACACTACTAAAACCTATTTCTCTTGTCCTTAATTTTGAACCTTCTAAACCATTAGCTACTTTTCTCTTTGACTCCATTAATTAAGGCACTAGTCTAGAGTCTTTTCTTGAGCTTGTTGTGCCCTCTCAACCTTCAAACTCTTTCAAAATTGCAAAACCCTAACTAACCTACTTGCTAACCCTAGCTTATTTTGGACTAACTTTAAGTGGATAGGGTGAGGTCCTGTTTAAAGTTTGCTTGGATAGAAAGGGTCTTGACCTCATCTTCCCTTTGTAGCCGTGAGTTAGATATTACTTTGGTTGGTTGATTTTGACCAGCGTCCACTTTGGCTAGCTAACCTCCAAAACAACAACAATATCCTAGGCTGTGACGTCATACATCACTAAAACTTTGTTTAAGACCTTGCACGTTTGTCTTTGTCACTTTCTTTGATTGATGTGGGCTTTTGACTTCTATTGAGATAATTGGTGCAAAGCGTTGGCTCTTTTCCTCTTGTTTTGACTTGTTGACAAGCTTGTGGCGTCTACTTGCAGAAATATTAGCGTGGGGGCGGCGTCATACTCCTTTCTTTGTGGCTTATACACACAGCGTTGTGATTGTTAAGCTGACCCTATTGATTGGCATTGAGTTATTGTTCATGTTCATAGGCTAATTAACAAAGCGTTCACAACTCTTTGTCACATAAATTACTCTTTAGTTTTGCCCACGTCTCACTGTTCTTGCGGAATTAGTATAGGTGACGTGGCAGTAGTGTATATGAGCATTGATTTGACATTGCATTAATGATGATACATGGTTTAAATTGCACACATTAGATACTATTTGTCCTTATGCTTTATTGAGAAGTGATTATAGTCTTTTCTTGCAATAGCCATCATTGACTTAGTCAATAATAGCATTAATAATTGCTCATGTACTAGAATGATCATTGGTTTTATGAAGTACTAACCCATTGCAAGCATATACTCTAGTTGTCTCTGTTTTTGTCACAAGCAAGCGGTGCTTATTGATGGTTCTTATGACTATCTTGGGCATCAATCATTGGAAGAGTTTCCTCATGACTTAGCCTTATCCTTTAATAACCTTCCTTTATCAGTTGACTTGGGGACGTCTCCTTGGACTTGCCCTCCTAAATGAAAGAGCTCTACATCGAGGTGGCGGTGGTGGGGAAATACATTACGCCAGTTTCTACCTTTGACTCAAGCTATTTAACTCTCACCACAAGCCGTGCGATACTTGGTCCCCCGCCACTTTCCCCAAAGACTGGCCCTCTTACACGTTTTAGATGGCAGAAATAGTAGTTGAAGACCCCTAAAATGTTGCTAAGTGTTTAGGGACCCTTTCAGGTAGGATCTTTAGGGTGTGTTGAGTTCGTTTTAGATGAGTTTTAAACACTTTTATTTATCTTATTAGCGGATGGCCGTGAGCAAATATGTACGAAGCAGTGCTTGTAAATGAAAGATTATATCACCATGAACATGTAAAAATAAAGCAATAATGAGGATAAAATCTAACCATCAATATATCACCACATGAAGGAGCTTTAGAGGATATTCAACCATGTACCATGAACCATAAAGCATGTAGTGATACTCCAAATGAAAGATAAAGTTTAAGGACTTAGATGATTAAACCATAAACATGTAAGGTGATATAGGTTACTTGCAATGAGTTAAGATATGTATGAGTTTAGAGGATAGATAAACTATGAGCAAGAGAACTAAACCATTCACATCTAAACCATAGGCACCATGAGATATATGTGTGTTTTAAAACATCTAAACTAACATCACATGAAAGTTGAACCATTAGCAACATGTGTTATGTGATATGTTAGCAGCAAAGTAAAAGATTAAACCTTTAGGAGCATTAGATGTTTAAACCATGGGTGTGTGAGTTTTAAGAGTTACTTGCAAATGTTTAGGATGTGTGAG
Organism: Picea sitchensis; assembly: GCA_010110895.2. Taxonomy (NCBI): domain Eukaryota; kingdom Viridiplantae; phylum Streptophyta; class Pinopsida; order Pinales; family Pinaceae; genus Picea; species Picea sitchensis. Next base: position 8,984 of record SNQJ01S0216610.1, on the reverse strand, counting down.
AGCTTAAGAGTTAAAGGATTAAGAACATTAGCATAAGTGTTTTAAGCTATCAACATCAAACATAAGAAGATTAACTTATATGCATCCACAATATGACGATTTAAACCATAAGCATATAAGTTACTAACCAACTAACCAAGTGTTACGTGTGTGCAGCAATAAGCCAACAAGATTAGGTAGGCTAAAAGAGACTGACTAGTACAGTGGGCTTTGGAGGTGCCTCAAGAGGGCCCAAAAAAACAAATGTTTAAGGTGAAATTTAAGATGCGGCAAATGGAAATGAATCACCTTTAAGACTATGCTAAGTTATCAAATGGGCCATGCTTGAAAAGAAATGAACTTAGCCAATATGAGACATTAAGAAACTCATCATCATATGCTCTTGTCCTTCATTGCTTGTGCTTAGATAGTCTCCTTGTTCTCATATGCTTTAGATCTAAGATATTAGATCTAAAGCATGATAAGTCAAAACAACTTTAAAGAGACTAGACCTAGAACATAAGAGCACCAAGAAGCTTTCTAATCATAAGCAATGAAGAAATGAGAGCATATAGAGATAAAGAATGAAATAACAAGGTAAATCTAGGGTTACAATTTACAAAGAATATCTAACTAGGTTAATCTACTTTTATATCTCTAAAACCCTAAGAAAAATTTAGAAAATTAGATAGAGATGAGATAGAAAGGAGAGAGAATCATTACCCAAGCTCAAGAGCAGCAAAAACATGGGGGCCTCCTAGGTGTTGTGTCTGATATAGCTTCAAAATGTGGCAGCTGCCCTGCTAAATTAGCAAGCAAAACCTTGTTGATAGTGCTACAAAACACCAAGAAAAGTGATGATTTTTACGTGTAAACCTGAGAAAATTTCAATACAAAATGATAGATAAAATTATAATTTTGACCTATCAATGACCAATATATCAGCTGAAAATGGTTTGGGATGGATGAGACAAAGAATATGGTAAAGAGAAGAAAGTTGGGTTTTGTGAGCTTCAAAGGTAGGTTTTCCACAAGCTGTAAGTGAAACCCTTGATGTTGATTTTGCAAAAGCAGATTGCAAACAAGAGTATGGTATAGATGGTTTTCCTTGATAAACAATAGGAGGAGATAAACTACAATCCTAAAGCTATATCAAGATGAACATAAACTAGCAAGGGATAACAGTAAACTAGTTTACTCCAAGCAAGATAACTTGTACCCAAGATCTACAAACCATAAACCAATCTACAAAAAGTTAGACAATATCCACCTCATATGCTTGGAATGTAAAAAGCAACAAGATTAAATACACAATGATCCTCCAAAGTTTTTTTTCTTCATTACCAAAAATTTGAGAGTTGTTGCAGCCACTAGTTTGCTACAAGGCCTCCAAGAGTGATGAATGGATGGCAAGATGGCTAGAGCAAAGAAGATGGAGCAATGATAAATTTCAGCATAATAGAGTTAGCACAAAGAAAATTGAAAGAAAGGAGGAATGGGGGTTCCTTTTATGCCTCTAGAGGCCAAAAGGAAGTGGCTTGGATCAATGCCAGTGTTAGTTTGAGAGAGATTGAGCAAATCTCAAGAAAGGGGCACACCATCTAGGGTTTGAAACTAGATCTATGGTGTAGGAAAAAGTAAGAGGTGTTGGGATCAAGCAAAGGGTGTGAGAGGCCTTGGGATTGATGCCAAGGAAGGTGAGAGGTCAAATAATTTTTAAAATCATTTGTGGAGTTTCTAGAAAAAGGGGGACGTAACTCCCCTTGGAGAAATTTAAAAATGAGTCAAAAATGAAGAAATTGAAGGAAATTAATGAGAAAAATTGAGTGGGACCATTCTAGGAATGTCTTGAGGGGTCAAAGGGAGTCATAACTCATGAGAGGGGCCCAAATAAGGTCACAACAACCTCCACCAATGAAAACGTCACTTTCCCTAGAGTGTAAAAAATGAGTGTAGAGATTGGAGTAGGGGTTAGAATAGGTTTAGAGTTAGGTTTTGGTATGGGTTAGGGTTTTGGTAAGTCTGGGAGGCACCACATGTGTGGAGTGTCCTTTCAGCTTTCTATGCAAGATTTTTGGGGGCTTTGGTTGTTGGTGGGTCGTTTTTCCCCTTAGGGCAAAAATTGAAAAGTTGAAAAAGTGAATTAAGAGGAGGTTGAACTAGAAGTTGGGAAAAGGTTAGGAAGGGGTTGGGTAGGTTAGGAGGGTCTCTTCTTGCCACTTTCCACCTTAATCCACTCACTAACTCAAAGTATTGTTTTGTGATATTTTAATAATATCACCTTAATAATTAAAATTGTTGTTTTGCTAATGACTCTAAGTGGACTTAGACATAGCAAATTAGTCAGTATTTTAGAAACTTGAGTCGATTAAGGGTGTAGGGAGTCTTATTCCATTCATTTTGAGCACAAATACTACTATCTCCCAAAAGAGACGAAGTTTTTACAACATTTAAGCTCAAAAATAATTAATTAATTAAATTTTAAATAATTTAATTAATTAAAAAAACTACCTCTAGGCCTAAATTGAATTCCATGAAACTTGGTTCTTGCACGGCATGGTCATTTTACAATATTCCTAGGTTACTCAATGAGCAGAGATCATCGGCCTTCCACCACTTTGGAGGAAGCACGGGAGGGGAAAAAACTCAATGGAGGTTAACCGACTAGTTAGACCACATTAACCCCTGAGATGAAAAAAAGCCACCGATGAAAGGAACTCCTCAGATGTCAACATCAGGTACTGACCTAACTATGATCCATCTGAGACATTATTACATTATATACCCTCGCGAGGGGTCTTGGAAATCCTATTTACAAAAATTTAAGTGTTTGGGTATCAGATACCCAAGTAGAACCATCTCATCTACGACATAGAATAATCTTCCATGATAATGAGTTGACCTGTGCTAAACAGGCGGTCCAGCAGACTCCTGGCCCATTGCTCGTTCAAGTATTCACCTCATGGAGCTCACGTTTTGATTCATGTTTTAGGCACTTACCTTTGTTGGCTCACGTCTTAACTTGTGGTTCAAGCACTCATGCCTTAACTTTATTGCAAGCACATCTCACATCTTTTATCTCAATGCTTGTGGTTTATGGTTTACACATCTAAATGCTCACGGCCTAGTTTATGGTCTAACACTTACAGCTTAATGCTCACGTCTTTCACATATTATCTCATGCTCATGGTTAGATGTTGCATATGTTAAGCGTCCTAATGCTCATGTCTTTGTTCACAATTAAACATATTACATCTTGAGCTCACGGCCTAGTTTATGGTTTAACACTTACATCTCTGTTGATGCTCACGTCCTACTTCTCATTGTTACATATCTTTTTCTTATGGGTTCAGTGTTACACATGTTAAAAGCGTCTTTTTTAGTTCACGTCCTAGCTTGTGGTTTAAAGCACTTATTTTTGTTAGCTCACGTCTTAAATCATGGTTTAAGCATTCACGCCCTAACTTCATTGCAAGCAACTCTTACATTATTTATCTCATGCTTATGGTTTTATATTTCACATGTTAAGTATCGCATGCTCAATTCGTTTTCATTTGATGGTATAAGGAAATCACACTCACGTTTATATCTTTCAAATGCCCATGCTATATCTTTGCTTTCAGTTTACATTCGAATGATTCATGGTTTAATGGTCTAGTATCTTGCAACATTCGCTCCATTTGGTTTATGGTTAATAATATAACATTGTGCTATCATTTCTTTACTCATTGATATGTTAACAGTGATCTGATTACACTCTGCAAGCACTCATTTTACACAATTTGCTCATGGCTATGCGCTAAAAACATAATTTTAAAAGGTCTAAAACTTTGTTTAAAAGCAACCCATTACACCTAAAGACCCACTCATGGGTCTGTTGACCACCATTTGATAGCGGTGAATATCATGTGACATTAAGTATTCATCTATGTTGAAGAGAGTTATGGTTCTACTTGGGTATCGATACCCGACACTTAAATTTTGTAATCGAAATTTCATACCCACGCATGGGTTAATAATGTAATAAAGTCTACATGGATCATAGTTAGGTGAATTTTTTGTAGGTGATCCATCAGGAGTTCTTTCAATGTCAGGAGTTTTATCCTTAGGTTGTCGGCCGGACAAGCTCTGGTAAACTTCCCTTGAGTTTTTCCTCCATTGACTTCCTCCAAAATGGTGGAAGGCACTCACGATAGTCTCATTCTTTGGTAACCTTTGTTTAGGAATGTTGTAAATGACCATGCAGACTCATTATTCAGAAAGTTCGAATTTATTACAGTCTAGATAGGTTTTAATTAATTAATTTTAATAATTTAATTAATTAATTGTCCCTGAGCTTATAATGTAAAAACTTAGTCTTTGGGATTTTGATAGGGGTATTTGTGCTCAAAGAAATGGAATAGCACCCACCTACACCCATAGACCAAGTTTATTTCAGTAGGCCAAGTTTTGCTATGTCTTAGCCCGCTTAGAGTGAGTTAGAGTCAAAACAACAATTTTAATTGCTAAAATTGACATTAGTCAAATGTCAAAAATCATTGTAATTGTGAGTTAGTAAGTGGATGTAAAGGTGGCAATGAGCAAGTTAGACCTCTAACCTACCCAAACCCATCCCAACCTTTCCCAGCAATTCAACCTCTTATTTCACTTTCCCACTTTCTAATTTTTGCCCTAAAGGGGAAAAACGACCCACTAACTAATATATTTCCTAAATTCCTCCTTAAAACAAAGGAAAGAGGCATCCCACACATGTGTGGAGCGCCCCCCTAGGCTTGCTAAAACCCTAGACTAACCCTTTGCACAGCCTAACCCCACTCTAACTCCCTCCAAAGGCTCACGCCTCCTTTGGTGCGCCCCCTCTTGATGGTTAGTTGTTACAACTCACCCAAACTAACCACTTGCCATTTTTGGCAAGTGTGCCCTCCTCTTATGACTAGTGCGCCCCTTTGGGTAGGTTTCCTAACTTATCTCTCACCTACACCTCACCATCATTAATCCTCTATTCAAACCCTAGGCAGAGCCCCTCTTAGAGATGTGTGCTCTAACTCTCAAGCTAACACTTGGCACTAATCCAAACCTCTTCTCTTGACCTCTAAGCGGTATAAAGAGGACCCTTCCTCACTCTTTCACTCACCAATCTTTATGTGGCTGTATTATGCTGAAATTTTCTAATTCCATCTTCTTGCTCTTGCCATTTGCCATCCATTTATTGTCTTGGAGGTCTAGTAGCAAACTAGTGGCTACAACACTCTCTATTTTGATAATGAGAAAAGCTTTTGGAGGATCATTGGTGTGTTCATGGTTCCTTTATGCTCCATTCTTATGAGGTGATATTGTTTACTTCTTGTTGATTTGTTTATGGTAATAGATCTTGGGTACAGGATTACTTTGCTTAGGTAAACTAGTTAAAAGATTATCAACACTGGATTTATGTTTATCTTGGATAACCTAGGTTTGTAGTTATCTCTTCCTATGATTGTTTAAGAAAACTATATATGCCATTTTCATGTTTGCACTAAGCTTTTGCAAGTCACTTCAAAGGTTTCACTTGGGGTGGAGCGCCCCCCCTAGGCTTGCTAAAACCCTAGACTAACCCTTTACCTAGCCTAACCCACACTCTAACTCCCTCAAAAGGCTCACGCCCTCCTTGTGGTGCGCCCCCATTGGTGGTGAGTTGTTACAACTCACCCAAACTATCCACACTTGCCAAAAATGGCAAGTGGGCCCTCCTCTTTTGACTAGTGCGCCCCTTTGGGTAGGTTTCCTAACCTATCTCTCACCTACACCTCACCATCTCATTAATCACTCATTCAAACCCTAGCTTGGGCACCCCTCTCTTAGAGATGTGTGCTCTAACTCTCAAACTAACACTTGGCTTTCATCCAAGCCTCTTCTCTTGGCCTCTAGGGGTATAAAGAGAACCCTTCCTCACTCTTTCACTCACCAATCTTTGTGCTAACACTATTATGCTGAAATTTTTTACAATTCCATCTTCTTGCTCTTGCCATTTTGCCATCCATTCATTGCTCTTGGGAGGTCTAGTAACAAACTAGTGGCTACAACACTCTCCTATTTTGGTAATGAGAAAAAGCTTTGGAGGATCATTGGTGTGTTCATGGTTTCCCTTTATGCTCCATTCATATGAGGTGATATTGTTTACTTGTTGTTGATTTGTTTATGGTAGTAGATCTTGGGTACAAGTTATCTTGCTTAGGTAAACTAGTTAAAGATTATCACTTGCTAGTTTATGTTTATCTTGGATAACCTAGGATTGTAGTTATCTCTTCCTATGATTGTTTAAGAAAACTATCTATGCCATTTTCATGTTTGCACTAAGCTTTTGCAGGTCACTTCAAAGGTTTCACTTGGGATAGTATTCGAAGAGGAGTCTACCCTTGAGACTTTCAAACACTCCAAGTCTCTTTCTTTTTGCCATATAATTTTCTGCAGTCATTTCCACTTATGTTTCAGCTTATATATTAGTCTTAGAGAGGTCACAAATACATTTTATCTATCATATTTGTTTGCTGGAAATTTTCTGTGTATACACAGAAAATTTTTGTAACTTTTCTTGGTGTTTTGCAGCATTTCCAGCAAGTTTTTGCTTGTTGTTTTTGCAGGACAGCGACATATTCTAAGGGTACAAGCTGCATACAACACTTAGGAGGCTTCCAAACTTACTATTCTTTGGTTTGGGTAACATCTCTCCTCTTCTCTCTTGTTTTTCTCCAAGTTTTCTGAAGTTTTCTAAGTCATTTGAGCTCTAAACATCAAATCTAACTTAGGGTAATTATTCTTTTGTTCATATAACTTAGATTAGCATATATTTCATTTATTTATTTGGTGTATAAATCAGCTACCCTCTTTGGTCAAAATCGGGAGGCTTGCCACCACCTTGACCATAGTAGTGGTGTTTTTTTTTAAGTTCTTTCATTTTTGTCCATAAAATTAATCTAATAATGATCAACAATGCTAAGATAGTTCTTGCCTGAGGAGTAGGTCAGCAGTCTGTCTAGTCTCTTCATGTATGTGAAGGACATAAGACTCAAAGCCCTCCTTTTCTGTGCAAGTTTGTCTTAGTATTATTGGCTTCACTTGCCGGCACCTTGGGGGAGTCATCCCCAAAATCGCCTTGGCCTTAAAGGAATTAACTTGTGGTGTTTTTCTTGCTTAGAAATTGATCATATCTTAGTTAGTCTTTCATCTACAAGTTTAATTTCTTTCTAATCTATCATATGCTCTTATTTTCACGCTTAATGGTTAGATAGATTGAATGTGATTACATGCTTTAAATCTTCATCTTTTGGGTTATTTAGCTAATCTAAATGCATATGAAGTAAAGATATTCTAGAGATCCCATTTGTTAGCTAAGTTTACTTATCCTTTGAAGCTAAATTTCATTTCATAACTTAGCATAATTTATTGAAGTGATAGTACTATAATGATCTCCTAATTGCTAAGTTCCATTGGTTCTTAAAAGCACTTTAACTTTCATAACTTAGCAAGTACATATGTGATATTGGTTAATATTTTGAGCACACTTTGAACCACTCATTGCTCACGGCCCAGCCATCTTTGCTCACGGCCTATGTCACTTTTGAGGCCTTCATAGTGTGGTTTAACACTCACACCTCACACACTAAATTGATGCCCACGGCCTCACTCACTTAGCTCACGGCCTAGTTGTTGATTTCAAGCACATAACACACTTGCATTTTGGTTTAATATTTCATATATTCATGGTTTAAATGCTCACGGCCCTCTTGGGTTAAACACACATTTTGTACACATGTGATTATGATGTTTATGGTTTAATGTTGATAGCTTAACACATATGCTCATAGCTTCATTTTATCCTTAAGCTCTCTCATACTTAAACACATTGCAAACACTTCTCATATCACTCTCACATGCTTATGTTTTAAATCATCTAAGTGTTTAAAGATTAATCTTTCTTTTCAGTTGCTAGCATATCACATGTAAATGGCTTATGGTTTTATGGTTCATTATCTTGTATAATCCTTTCATGTGATGCTTATCTAGATGGTTTAGGCATTGTGCTATCATATTGCTTTATCTTTACATGTTGATGATGATATAATTGAAATCTTTCAAGAACTCGTTTTACACACTTTTGCTCACGGCCATTCGCTAAAAAGATAAAATAAAAGTGCCTAAAACTTGTTAAAATACACCCAACACACCTTAAAGACCCACCCGAGGGTCCTAACAACATCTAGTAACATTTTAGGGGTCTTATACAACTCTTTCCATCATCTAAAACGGGTTTGAAGGACAGTCCGGCGGAAGTGGCGGGGGACCGTCCCATGATTTCGTTGGGGAGATCCCGTGTCGGGACTACTTCTTACTTGCAGTGGTGACGGGCTGACCTTGGAAGCTAGGCTGGGGACTCATAGCCCCAGTATCTTGAGCACCGGGCAATTATTTGGTGGAATCAGAAGTTGAGACACACATCTAGCTTAGGGGGTGGGAAAACTTAAAATTCTTAAGAAATTACACTAGTTGCATAGATCACTCTTGTATGTTTGGGGGGAAGTAGATGTATTGATAGACAAACATCTTTGGTGATAAGCTTTTAATTGTGTTATCTATCTTGTATGCAACTCTATTGATTAATGTTTCATGTGCTTAGGTGAATATTTGGTTAAAACATTGATATATCTTGTTAATCAATTTGTTGTGGTGTGGATAAAGTAAGTGATTGAGTATCCCACTTGGGGAGGCATCACTTGCTTTGATCCTTGAGTGCTTTTGTGGATAGTTGCCAGTGAAGACAGTCCAAGTGGAGTAAGTGTCACCTGGGGCATGCTTGGCCTTAGGGTGTGAATTATTTATATCTCTTGTATATCTTGTACATTTGTGTATCTTGTATATTGGTAACTAATCTGTTAATCTTGTAAACTTGGCAACACTTAACTATTCTTTTGTATAGTTATAATCTTGGTTTGGGGTAGTTTAGTTGATTTACTTGTAATACTTCTTGT
>SNQJ01S0216608.1:0-15463 GCA_010110895.2 Picea sitchensis | reverse complement strand
CACAACTTTATGTCCAAAATTATTACATGCATAACATAAACCAAAAAACATAGTTTGATACCTGGGAGTTGAATATATTTTGAAAGGAGGTACTGTTATGAATTCTTCTTCTTCCTGAGGCCTATCTGTCATTTGTTGATTCTCAAATCTGAATCTCTTTCAGTGGAGGAGTGTCCCTGTAATCTTCCTTGTAGATCTTCCTACCCCCCTTGATTGTTTCTGCAAAGATTGTTGGATATGTTTCTTGCTATGTTGTTTTGGAGCTTGATCATTTTTCTGTCTGATTGTATCCTAGTCCAGACTTGTCATGATGAGATTTTTGACTGCTGATAATGTCATCCAAAACTTTTGAGATGTTCTGCATATTTTTATTTTGAATATCCTTTATTAATGTGACAATCTTTGCTTCCAAATTTCCAATGATCTTGTCTTTTTCTTCTAGTTATTATTTGAGTGCTTCTTCAATTCTTTTATCTTCTTCTATTTGAACCTTCAAATTTGTGATCATTTGTTCTAGTTCTTGAGTGTCGCCTTTCTTGTCTAGTTCTGCTTGTAGTTTCTTTCTTTTCTTCTTTTCTCTTATGATAACTTCTATGGCACACATTAATTCCTCTCGGTAGTCTACTTCTGCCTCTTCAATTTCTCCTTCGACTTCTTCATATTCTTCTTCATCTTCTTCATATTCTTCTTCGAAGTCTTATTTATAAGAGTTTTCTACTGCCATGAATAGAACTCTTTCTATCTCACTATCACTGACTTCATCTTCATCTGATGATGAGATGTCTTCTTTGGTGCATAAGTTTTTCTTGAAAACTTTCTTTGTGGTTATTTTTCCTTTGTATGTTTGTTTTCCTTTTGAGTAACCTTCATCATTTCTTTTTTTTCTTATAAGGACATTTGTTATCAAAATGACCAATACCATCATAATTAAAACAAATTAAAGGAATCTTACCTCTATACCTACTATCGGTTCCCTTGTTCAGTCTTTTGACAAAGTTGGCCACTTCTTCATCATCTTCCGAGACGTCATTGTTGCTACTATGTTCCTATTTTTGCCTTCCCTTTTGCTTTGACTTTTTGGATGCTTTGAAGGCTGCTTCTTTTATATCGGTATTTTCTTTTTCAGTTCTCATTCCATATGCTGTGAATATTCTATGTAATTCATCCATGCTTATTGAGTTTAGATCTAATCTTTCTTCTAGTGCTGATATCTTAGGGTCAAATCTCATAGGAAGAGATCTTAGTACTTTTTAAACAATTACAAATTCTTTGATTTCTTCTCCCAATCCTATTATTGCATTTACTGTTTCGTCAACTCGTAAAAAGTAAGCTGCAATATTCTCATCTTCCTTATGTAGGTTTTAAACTTGTGAAGTAAAGCAATGAATATAGATTTTTAAGCAAAACAAAAATTAATCAATGGCTCATTCACATAGTACACAAAGATTTATACCGGAAACCCTCAACCGAGAAAACCTTTCTTATATTCATTATCAGGAATTTCACCATTCACCATACAATATATACAATGTTTTTAGGTATTCCGTAGATACCAAAACCCTAATCCCTTAATCCGGGATCAATTTAGTTAACCGCTAAAAATAGCAAAATCCACTAAAAATAGCAATCAAAAATATATACTACTAGAGGGATCGTCAAACACAGTTGTCATATCTGACGCGCCCACACACACACATGCAAAGAAAATAACACATACCCAACATTCTCCCACTTGTTGTTTTATTTGCATCTAGGGGTCCAGGGGATTATATAGTCAACAATCCAGGGCATCAATGCCCATTGTTACTCTACACCAGGTGAACTTTTCTGTGCTCATAGACTTTGTCAATGAATCTGCAACATTCTTCAAAGTGTCAACATTTTCCAGAAACACCTTCTTTTCCTCAACCATGTCTCTCACAAAGTGATACTGAACATCAATGTGCTTTGTCTTCGAATGATAAGATGGGTTCTTTGCCAGGAAGATTTCACTATGTCACAATCTAATCTCACTGCTTATTGTACCAACCCAATACCCAAACACAATCTTTGTAACCATACTGCTTCCTTTCTTGCATGAGTGGTTTCCATGTATTTAGCTTATGTAGTTGAGAGTGCCACTACAACCTGTCTTTGCCTCATCCAACTGATTTCTCCTCCAAAAAGGTTAAACACATACCCACTTGTAGATCTTCTGTGATCCAAATCTCCAGTCTAGTCTGCATCAACAAAGCCATGTGTGTCCACCACTCTGTCCAATCCTAGTCTTCCTTGGTATCACAATCCATAAGCGGTAGAATTGCCGAAGACCCTGAACCCTTTTTCTTGTTGTCTAATGCTCCTTCCTGGTTTTGACATATACCTTTAAAAATCCTTGCATGTGTAATGTCCGGTCTAGTACAAAACCATTTGCATATAATGAAACTACCAAGCTGCGCCTGGAAACATGGGACATGTATTCTTCTTCTTCCTGTCTTGGGACACTGATGCATATAACTTTGCACTTATGGGCGGACATGACGGTTTACTTCCATGGATATTGAAACCTACACTTGTGTGTCTCAACTTGCAACACCGGTTCAACCCGAGTTTCCTTTTACGCGATCTCTTTTCGTCTCCATTCCCAGAATGAAGTTAGCAGCAAGAGATCCTTCATGTCAAATTTGGAGGGATAGGCTGCGATTTCACCTCTTGATAGCATTCATGTTGGCCTCCTACCAATATCATGTCATCCAACATACAACACTACATAAATGAAGTGTTTACCAGCTTGCTTGGAATATACACACTGATCAGCCCTGCTTACAGAGTCAATCCAAGGATGTATGTGTCAGCGTTTGGTACCACATCTAGGTGATTGATTCGAGACCATATAGTGACTTCTTTAGCTTACAAACTGACTCTTTCTTTCCCTTCACAAAGCCTTACATTTCTTCGTGTGAATTTCTTCTTCGAGATCCCAGCCAAGAGATGTTGTCACATCCATGCGATTTCCCTTCAAGATCCAAAAGCAACAACAATAGATAAAAGAAATCCTAATAGAAGTTAACTTAGCAATAGGACAAAAATCTCACCAAAGTCAATTCCCTCTACCTAGGAATAACCTTTTTCTACCTAACGAGCTTTGTATTTCTCCACCACTTTACCTTGTGCATTAAACTTTCTCTTAAACAACCATTTTCTACAGGTAGATTTTTCTTCCGGTGTATCTTCTTATCCTATGCCTCATTCTTATCCAAAGCATCCGTTTCTTCAACCACTTGGCCTTCTTCTAGAGTTTACTATCCTGCGAATTCACTTGCTTCCACAGCCAGTTTGGGATCATCATCGGTAATAGGAATGAAGAAAAATTGGAATGGAAATTAGGTGGACTATACCTTCTCTCATTTGATCTCCTCAATTCTGGGGTAGAGGTTCTTCTTCTTCTTCTGCTTCCTCTTCTTGAGATGATTGATTTTGCATCATCCAACTCAAGCTCTATTTTCTCGAGTTCATCTTGCATTGGTAGGAATTCCCTATTTGGACACATCTTTTACCTCTCTAAAAAAACATCTTGACTGTAAACATTTTTTCTTGGTTTACGGGTTCCAAAGCTTATAACCTTTCACACCATCTCTATAACCAATAAAAGATACAATTTTTCAACCTTTTTATCCGGCTTACTCCTATTTGCCTTTGGAACATGTATAAGCATCAAAACCTAACACTCTAGATGTTGAAGAGGGTTTCTTTCCAAACCATACAGCTTGTGTGGGGTGCATCATCAACTTTCTTGATGAAGGTGATTTGAGTTGACAGAGTAACATGTTGTACTTACGCCTCTACCATAATTCTTGTCCCCTAGGCATGCTTAGCATGCTCCTTGATTTTCCATTAGTGTCTTGTTCATCCTTTGTACAACCTCATTACGTTAGGTGTATATGGAGTAGTCTTCGCCTTTCTATACCACACTTCTTAAAGAATTCTTGAAATTAATTTCCACAATTCTCCACCATTATCTGTTCTCAATACCTTTATTTTTCTTCTCTACGTCGATTTTCTACCGGAGCCTTAAAATCTTTAAATTTATCCAAATACCTCATATTTGTTTCTAAGAAAAAAAATCCATGTCTTCCTTGAAAAATCATCCTATGAATGAAACATAATACCACAGATTTACCTAGTGATGGGAATGAACCCACCCGGGTCCAAGAAAGCATCTTTTATTATCAATTCTAAGATCTCCTTTGCTCTTGCTTGCTTTTGAGGATGGGGATCTTACTCGATTCGATTTACCATATATGCAATGTTCACAATCAAATCGAGTGCAATTAGACGCCCTTTATTTGCATGCCTTTACCATGTAGTGTTGAAGGCCCTTTTATCAATATGCCCACGATCTTTGATGCTTACGACATGGTCTTTGTTTTACGGGATAGTATTGGTCTTGTCTCCGTCATTTTTCTGCCTTTCGGGGACAACATAATTGTTACACCCATTAGTATAAGTTCTTCCCAACTTAACTTGTACATATTTCCACACGAACTCCCCCTCATCAACACCATTGCTCCTCATTGCCATCTTGCAAGTGTTCTTTCAAATACAATTTTCACTCTTGCATTATCCAACTTGCTTCTACGAGATAATGAGCTCACAGTTGGATTTTGGAATGTCACGAGAACCACAGGGAGAGTTCTAATCCTTCATCTTTTAGCAACGACTAACCTTCCGTCCCAGATTTTTGGGTGTCAGAGTCTCATCTCCACAAGGAATACATCACCATGTCATTTTTTTCATATTTAGAGAACCATTCCTGTGAGGAGTCGCACTGGTATGACGCACTTGAATCAATCAACCATACATCATGGTCTACATGTACTTGTAGATGCCAGGTTAACATCACCTCCTTCTTGATTGGGTTTTACCTGTGGAAGAGGTACTATCAAATCCCTTTGGTTTTAACCTTCTTAGACTTGCAATCTTTCTTATAATTCCCCTATTTTGCCACACTTCCAGCATTGTTTCCTCAAATATTTTCACGGAGACTTAGATCTACATGTATATTTATATCTCCCCAAAGGCTTTCTAGGGTTCCTGTCTTGGGTATGATCTCTTAAAAATAAAGCATTTGTGTTATGACTATCCATGCTTTTCTACCTCATCTTAGGATAACAAGGATGAAGCTACATCCTCATACTTCAATGTGAATTTAGTGGTATTACTAATTGCTACAACTAGATTATCCCAAGAGTGTAGCAAAGAACATAACAAAGTAATACACTTATCTTCTTACGCAATCATAATATTAACATAGACAAGTTGACTTACCCGAGTATTAAACGCATTTTAGATGTTCTGTCTTAGAATCTCCATCTTCCATCCTAAGATGATACAACTTCTTCGAAGAAACAACTTGTTTACAGGGGACTTGATTGATACAAATTCCCCTAACTTATCCAATAGTTCCTTTGTTGTAGATTCTCTTGAGACATTCAACAACCTTGAATCTACCGATTAAAGATCCGAATAGTACTCCTTGCTCTTAAGTCCAACTTCTCCCAATCTTCCATCAACATTTTAACTTAAATTGTGGTGTACTATTAGTTTGCACTAGTAGGTTGTATTACTAGTAAGCCTATGTGCTAGTAGAGGTGTTACCGGTAGAAGTACGGGGATCCATAACAATCCATTGTTCTTTGTCTACAAGAAGGTCCTCCATCTTGAATTCCATAGCTCAAATTTTTACCGGTGAACTTCTCTATATCGATTATGAAGAGCTCGCCATTCCCTTTTCTACACTTGAATCTCCATTGAAAAAGCTCCACTAAACCGGGGTTTATCACATACCCAAGATAAGCTTGATCTATTAAGACGGTAAACCCTTGACAACAAAGGTGTCCCTCTGAAGCAAAAAATGAGTTCTAATACCACATGTAATTTTAAACTTTTTGAGTAAAGTAATGCATATATATTCTTAGAAATTAAAAACATAAAATTAATCAATGGCTCATTCACCATAGTACCACAGAGATATTTTATACCAGAAACCCTCAAATAGGAAAACCTTTCTTATATTCATTATCAAAAATTTCACCATTCACCATACAATATATAAAATGTTTTTAGGTATTCCATAGATACCAAAACCTAATCCCTTAATCTGAGATTAATTTAGCAAACCACTAAAAATAGAAAATTAGTAGAAATAGCAAAAACCGTAAAACAAATTTCGGGCACTTCCCGGATGTTTACAGTAACCGGGGGGCATACCTACCCAAGGATCGCCTAGGAAAGTGCACGGTGCTGCGACACCAAAAGTAATCTACTACTAGAGGATGCGTCGGTGAAGTTGTCATATCTCACACCCACACACACACATGCAAGGAGATATAGCACATACCCAACACCTTCATCTTAAGTTGTTTGAGCCCGGCCTATGTAAGTTTGAAGCTTTCTTTCTTTGAATTTACTGAAACTCCTTCATAAATATTTTTGAAGTTTGTCCTAAATTTGTTTAGCGGATTTACAGTGTTCAAATTTGGTGAATATTGGAGCTTTCCTTAAGACCGATGAGTAGTGTATTTTTGGCTTTTAAAAGAACAATGACCAAGTTTCCTTTGCTTTGTTATTTGTTGGCCGAGAACAAGTGTTGTGTATCCATGCTCCACAATTGATTGTAATTTCAAATCCATGATATTTTTGTATATATGTTTTCATCCTTATGCTCCAAAATGCATGCTTCTCTCCATTGAACTATGGTATTCCATTTTATACAAAGTTGTTTCTCTCCATGATCTACCTTCGATTGGTTAAATTGATTTGAAGGAAGGAACTGCTCACGATACCAATTGTTGGATTCTTGAGGATGAATCGATAATAGATCAATTTAATCATTTTAACCATATAATCAAGTGTTATATCAATGTAGCATTATCATCCAATAACTCTCCGAGGAGTAAATAAGCAATGAAAAAAATGAACAATCATACACATACCACCCGGTACACGGTGTTTTACGTGGAAACCAAAGCGGGAGAAAACCACAAATGATTTTTTTTCTTATATGTCTTGAAGATTAAATTCATTGGAGAAGCACCAACTTCCTTTGTTTTCCAACAACAAATGGAAGGAGGCTCCAACTTGCTGTTCGGACTGCAAACACAGATGAAGCTCCAACTCCCCTATTATGCGGCTACAACCGAATGATGCTACAACCCCTGTTCTTTGTCACCTGGCGAAAGGTGGATAAAACCACAGTACTTTTTCCCGTCCAACTACCACGAGTAGAAGTTATTAGAATGATGGAACCAGCATCCAAACTATCAGCGTTTGAGATATCTTTAGCGGCAAGCTTGGCGCAATCAACTGAGCAGCATCAACCATGCATCAACCTATACCTACAGCTTTGTAATCTGGCTTTTGTACGCCAAACAGAGATTGCATAAACCATACCATCACAATTCGGACAAACTGAAATCAATTTGTACCATGAAACAGGTGCATCAACCGTAATGCAAGTATGTACCAATCATGTTAACTACTCATCAACTATGAGCTTATCAAAAATGTACCAACATCATCAACTATACACCTCATGTATGTGCCAACTCATCAACTTCACTTGAATCAACCATGTACCCAACATGTACCTTAACCAAAATCCTTATCAAGTTCATCATCCAAACATAATTTAGCAACTCGTAATAGACACGGTGTATATGATCAAATACACGCAAACCTTCCTTAACTTTCCTAACAAAGAGACTAACATTTTCATCCAACCTTTCTTTAGTCTCCCACATGACTAATTTGGGATTATTCAACAACCCTAACTGAAATAATAATAAATATGTACCTGCATAATGGAATAAGGATTTGAAAATGAGTACACAATTTTTATTAGTTTTTTTTTATCTCACGATTACTCACGGTTTCACTACTTGGAACCTCTCGAAAAGGGTTATAGCAAAATGGCATACCTTCTTTGAATTTTGGATTATTCTAGAGAGCGAGATTGTAGAGCGTTCCCCGCACGAGATATTTGTTGAATGGATCTGAAGCCCATTTACACATGATACTAAATATTGTACTATAAATAACACATTTGGTCTTACTAAATTTGGATATTATGAATAATTTATGGCCGTTTTACACGGAAACACTTGATTTTGACTATTTTCAAGACTTGCCACAAACCCTATTTTCCTGAGTGTAACTCCAAAAGTAAAACGACCCTGAAGTTGAAATGTTTTACCACAAATGCTTGGATATGTTTCCTCAATGGACTATCAATTTCATGACCTGAATCATTCTAAAAGTGTTATTAGAAAATGGTGAGATGACCTATAAATAACATACTATAGAAAACATCATCAAAGGAATTTATCTCCTTGAATTCAGGCCTTCTTTTTCTTTGCCTTCCCTCTAAAATTTGGTTTAGATATCAGCTGGTTATCTCAATCACCTATGGATATTCAATGTGATCAAGTTTTATATAAAATAGAGGGATCTTGCCTCTTATTTATACTCTCAAAATATCTTCCTTAGAAGCATCTTCTAAGGTCACTTAACTTATTTTCCTTATTTTTAGGGGTTAACCACTTTCCATAATTAGAAAGTTCTCCATTACTTTATCAATTAAATATTCTTCCTTGACTTTGTCGACTCACTTTATTATTTAAATAATCTTCTTTGATTTTGTCACTTCCTTTAGTATTTAAATAATCCTTCTTGGCTTTGTCACTACTTTATCATTTAAATAATAATTTATTCTTTGTAAGATCTTTGGCTTCTTTGACCTTTTGGGGCTTCAAGCCAAAATATGAGGGTCCTCCAACCCATTAGGAGCCATAACTATCAAACCATGAGTATTTATGTGGCCAGTCCGCATATCACAGGAAATGGCATGACATATACTATCCATATATAATGAGTAGTACCTTCAAATATATTAAAACTCATACCATTATACATGCTGGAAACAACGGGTCCATTACCCAAAACTTTGTACTACCAGAATTATCGGAATTTCTTCAGGGTTGACATCAATGACAACCAACCTTAATCAACATCATATAAACATCTATATAGCCCCATTTATGATATTGTTGCTTCTTTTTATACCATATTCTACTCGGTAACTTTGTATATTTCTTCTCTACTCTGCTCTTTCTCTTGACAAAAATTCCTTTACGATCCTGAGCACAGCCCACCATAGTCCACATAGTCGCCAGGGATTGATATTAACTTCCTTTCCATCTCATCTTTTTTTAGCTCCATGATCCCTTGTGCTATTGGTAGCAATCATTTGAGAATATTTATTGATGATTCATTTATTGATTGAAGCCTTCTTCTTGATTGTATAATGGATCCTCTGTTACGATTAGGAAAGTGAAGCACAAAGGTAATATTTTTTTTAAGGCGATAGGAAATTAAAGTCAACAAAATATTTCATAGTAGGGCATAATCTACGAAATCATAAGTAAAAACATTACAAGATACTCATCATTGTAATTAATAACAACACAACCAATGCATCAAATAAATCATGGTGACACAGAAACAAAAATAGCGACACAACTCAACACATCACAATAAACTTGGCGCAATTTATAAACAATGATCAACCAAATAAAGAATATTAAAACGACTACCCTCCCAACCTAAATTGCAAGGTCAGGACCTCTAGGACAAATAAGAAATGCTCAAGCCCAAGATTCATTAGATTGATTTTGACCATTTAAGAACTCAGGGCTAGAGAATGACATAGAGATGATTTCCACAATAGATAATACATAGAGACAAAGTCCAACAATAGATGATATGGGTGATAATGAAAAAATGCAATGAAGTCAAAGGGAAAAATCACCGAGGAGCCTCCAATGTAGAAATGTTTTTTGGGAAAATGATGGGAAAAATGTTTTTGGGAAGATGATGGTAGCGTGGGAATTAATGCAAAGTAAAGCATGAGGGATACTCCTTTGTTGGGAGAAATTGTTGTTGCCAAAGAAGTAATGTAGAGTTTAGAATAAAAATGTTGAGCAAGGAATTAAAAGCCTTGAGTTTAACTCTTTCGATCCGTTAGGATGAAATAGGTAGTTTTAATCTTCATTAAATGACAGAGAGATAGTAGTCCGATTAGAAAAAACTTGCGGGAGGTAAGAGTATGGATGAAACCACGGTCAGTAGTCGCAGGAAGGTAAATAAAAACAAAACCTTAAAGGGTGGTCTGTGGAACCACTTGGCGAGGTAATGTTGAATGAGTTGTTGGGTGGAAGCGCAAATGAATTTAAGGATAAATGCAGAGATGTAGGGAGAAGAATAAGTAAAGATGAGGAACATAATCTTCCTTCCATATTCTTCTCACTAACTAGTCTAACTATAGGTATGACATAGAAGGAATAATACTCAAGCATCCAAATGAAAGACAATTTTTAATCATGACAAGAGGGGTTTAGATCTGTAGCAAATCTTAAATAAAATTTTGACACAAATTTCCATAATATTCATATTTTCCTCAACATTGATTAACATCAATATTCATAAAACCTTTGAAATATCAATACAAGAGATGGGTACCGTAACCAATAATAAGAGCGTTGCAGAGTTGATATTGCTTCAAAGAATCCTCGAACTTAGCGCCTCACTCCTTGGCTTGCCAATCCGAGGACTTCATCGTTTCCGACCAATTCCATGGGTACTCTTCTATTTCCCCTTGGCCCCCGAGGCACTGTAAAGGGGCCACACACAAACACAACCGGAATATAGATCCCAACTCATGGCCAGGTGGAGCCGCAATATCTCTCGGGTTAGATTATCTACAAAGTAAAACTAGTCATAATTTCTACAGCATAACCTTACTTATAACTAGTGTGTTCCCCTTACTCATCTTAGCCATTTGTTTTATAGAATTTCCTTAGTGACACATTGCCCAGAACATTTAATTCACTTTTTTAAATAATTAATTGGGAGTTATTCCTCCCATACACTTTTCACCCTTTCCCTTAGTTGCACCAGAAAATCCAAAATTTATTTTAAATAAAAGTCAATTTCTCTCACCATCCACAAACCGCTCCTAAAATCACTCTTACTTGTCCCTTTATTCGCCTTATTTCCAATTAATGATTGAGGCCTTTCTAAAACTGAGTTGAGTTAAAATAGAGTTTTCTCTGGATTAGACTAGTGTTAACTAGAATTTTAGATACCTTTCTATGCTTACATTCTTTTTATGCTTTATTCCTTTCTTATTTTAAATTCTAATTTGTTATTTTCTACACACATGTGTATTATATTAATTCTTTGGATTTATTTCATCTCTCTTAATATCATAAATTGGTTTACCCTTTTTCCTATTTTACTTAATTTGTAATTTATTTTTAGTAATCTCACCAATCTTTAGACTTAGGATTTAATTCAAATAGGTTTAGACTTTCATTTGGGGGTTTAAAATTAATAGATTCAATCCTTAATTTAATTAATTAAATCTGGCAATGTTTAAAGATTTTACATGAGGATGTAACATTCGCTCCAAGTTTTCTAGGCCACCTAGGTTCATTGGCTCAAATTTTTATTACATGGAATGCCCTTCAAGACCTCCATGCTCCGAGGGTGCCACTTGCCTTTGATTTAAATTTTTAATTCTGTGATATCCTTCAATAGGGTACTCCCATGCTCCAAGGTTGCCATCACATTTTGAGTGGTTTTGGTAGTTACATTAACCCTTGGGTTCAATACTCCATCAGGTGACCCACAGGAGACTAAGGAGTTCTAAGGAATAAGGACCCTACCTTATTTGTGCACCTTAGAAATCTTCATGATGGCTGTCTCGGGATGCCCTCATGACATCGGGGATCCCTCGAGCTAGGTAATCGGTAACCTACAACTCAAAGGAATGAAAAGAGTGCTAGTAGGTTGTGGGGGATGTTACCACACCTATCTCTCCAATATCTGGTTTACGTGCATGGCCCCTTTACTCATATGTGATTCAGATTAGCGAAGCAATGCGTCAACTTTGCATCCATCAACAAAACACTATCAATGATCCATAAAGAACATCATAATATAATCGATCATATGTCACATATGCATAAATGAAATACTCAAACCAATATAATCCGCTCCCTGACTCAATCCGAGGTCCAAGGAGTTTCATTGATGCCATTGGAATCCTCAATTTGTCAAGTGTCCTACACACTCAGGAAAATTTGTCAATAGCATCTATCAATATGTAGATATCAAACAACATAAATTATAATCCATATACATCATCATAAGAATCCATAAGAGAAACAAGTAACCATGTACTATGGCGGATCGCTTGCAAGCATGTGTCCTCAAAGAATAAGTCAACATCATGTGCCAGCACAGAGGCGAGGATGTTACATACACTCCCTCTTATTTTAAACTTAGTACCGAAGTTTGTAAAAGTATAAATGCAGTAAATAAAGCAATAAAGCATCTGACAATATATATATGTCTAACTATCAAATAAATATGGAAACGGTTGGCACATATCATAAACGTCCTCGAGGAATGAATGAGTATGTACTATAATTGTCCCATTCGACCTTGACACCTTTCCGGTGTTTGACAAGTAGTTGTCGATCGCGATGATCGAATGTGGATTGGCATCCCAGCGTGGAAGGTGCACCCTCATCCGACCTGCGAGGAACTCATGTCAATCACATGTGTGGGATCGTAACATAATGTCTCAAAATAGATACATGAAAAACATCGTTGCATAAGCCTCAAAGAATGGGAGGCTAGTGGATGAGCCCGCGGGCCTTCTTTCCACAACTTGAAGGTCCCACAAAACTGGAGAGAGTTTAGCACCCTTTCCAAACTTGATCTAACTCTTGTAGGTTTCACGACGAGAAAACTTGATGGAAACAACTTCATGATGCGGTCAATGCGTCTTTCGGTATAAATTTTATGTTGATCTTGTGCTTCTTTAATCCTTTGTCTTATTGTTTCATTTTATCTTCCATTTCTTGGGTCGCTTATGGTCTCTGAGGACTCTATCCTCAAAGTCGATCGAGCTTAATGGCATCGACATGATCTCCCATAAAAAAGAAACTCAAATGGTTCCATCTTAATGGTACCTTCATATCTTTTGTTGTATGCAAGATCTACTAGTGGCAAGAACTCTTCCCAAGCTTCTATTGGTCCATCACATACATACACAACATATCTTCCAATATTTGGTTTGTTCTTTTTTTCTACTCATCTATCTCCAGGTGTCTGATGTACTAAAGTTAAGTGGGTTCCCAAGGCCTCTTGAAACTAGTCCAAAATCATCCTATAAACATGGATCCTCTATGGGATATGATCCTTTTTAGGCATGCCATGAAATCTCCTGTAATATCGTAAGGTAGCTAGAGAGGTAATGGGGGGCCAAAGAGACCCATAGTGATAATAGTGGAGGTCATTCAATGTAAGGTGGACTAGGTCCACTATATTATTAAATAAAGATACATATGGTAGTTAGATATAATAAATGGGTAATTAGATATAATAAATGTAAGAGGACTTCTTAGAAGGTTCTACTTCTAGAGATTCCTCCTCTAGAATGTTCTTAATTGATGGTATCACTATATAAAGGTTTAAAGTAATGTAATGGGACATGAAGGAAAATATTGTATTTGGAGCTGATTATCCTCAATAGGAGGATGCCCTCGAAGAGGAAAGTGAACAAAAGAGGATCCCTTCATAATATGATTCATTGTATGGTGTTGCCCACCTCAAGGGTTTGATATAATAAAGTTGTCGTTTTCTATATGCTTTCATATAACTTGTGGTAGTGATTTATAGAGATATATCTTTGGATTTATTGTATTATTTTTTATTCATGTATTTGGTTCCTAACAAGTGGTATCAGAGCACACTTTCCTTGAGTGAACATTGCTGGGCAAATATTTTTTATTTTGCAGATTTTTTTTTTTTGGAGTAGAAAAAAGAGGGCCGTAAAATTATCGAAGTTTTTCATTATATTTATGTGCAAAATTTGCAGAAAAGGGTTGCATATTTGGTTTACTCTCAGAAAAAATACTCAATTTGAAAAAAATCGTCAAGCGGTCAGGAAGTCAAGATATTGAAGTTTTAAAATTGCAAATTTTCAAGATTTTTCCGTGATGGACGGCACGATTTTTTTATTTATATAGAATATGGAGGATAAATTTTTCTCAAAAGAATTACATATCTGAGTTCCTCTCACAATTTCACCAAATTTCAAAAAAACATCAGCCAAAAGCAGATGCAGGAAGTGAAGTTATGAGCATTTTGCTTCAGCGGTTTTAGGGTTTTTTCAGAAAAAGCCACGATTTTCTGTAGAAGTAACTTATTGGGTGAGTTCATGGGATGCTTTCGGATGGCTATTTCTTCTCAAACTTGAAGAAATTTTTGAATCATTCAAAGCCCAATTGTTTCACACATTGGATGACATATTGGATTCATTTGTACATGGCACCATAGACAACCTCACATACAACCTCACAGGCGACCTCAATGATAGTTTTCATAGTAGTATTCAAGATTCCATTGAATAACATGGAGAGATTTCTTATGGAGGGCCTCGGGGATAGACCATAATCAAAGAAATATATGCTTGGTATTATGATTTTGAGGCAGATTGTGATAGATTGTATATGGATAGTTGTCATTTAGGGATGACAACGCTTTCATATTTTATTGGATGACTCTACTCCATATGATTTTGAGGCAGATTGTGATGATTGGTATATGGATAGTTGTCATTTCTGGGATGACAACCACTTTCATATTTTATTTGATGACTCTACTCCACCTTTTGTAGAGAACATCAATGTCCCACATCAGGAGCTAGTTACTAGCGTTCAGTCTACATATTCTACAGTGGTATTATTCATTCCAGATTCTGCTATGACCCTTTTCCACTATGTGGATGGATATTCTTATTTGGATCCACATGATAAGTGTTAGTCTTTAGAGCATCATTTGGAGTTGGTTATTGGGTTCCAAAATCTTCCACGGGGAGTTCACATGAGCACTTGGACATGGGACCCAGGATTTCAATGGTGGTTGGACTACTTCAGCATGGTGTATTTCCTTTCTACATGGGACCTTGGTTCTTTAGTATTCTTCAACATTATGGTCCACAATTATCCATGGAACCCTGGTATATGGTTGTACATCAAGCGTTGATGACAACACTTTCATAAGGGGGATGGAATGTAAGGTAGCTAGAGAGGTAGTGGGGGTCCCCAGAGGGCCCATAGTGATAATAGTGGAGGTCATTCAATGTAAGGTGGACTAGGTCCACTATATTATTAAATAAGGTCCACTATGGTAATTAGATATAATAAATAGATAATTAGATATAATAAATGTAAGAGGACTTCTTAGAAGGTTCTACTTCTAGAAGATTCCTCCTCTAGAATGTTCTTAGGTGATGGTAGCACTATATAAAGGGGTTCAAGCAATGTAATGAGACATGAAGAGAAATATTGTA
>SNQJ01S0216606.1:0-15463 GCA_010110895.2 Picea sitchensis | reverse complement strand
GCACATAAACAACTGTCATTGTTGCTTCTTCCCATAAGAACATAGGAAGATCTTGATCTTCACAGCTTCCAGCATGGTTCTGTTCTTCTGTTTAGCTACACCATTTTGTTGGGGATCTTGATCCCAACATATTTGCAGAAGTTCACGAGCTCTTCTGAGGTATATTCTCCTCCATTATCTGACATGAGTATCTTAATATTCCTTACAGAAGGATTCTCTTATCAAGGCTTTGAATTCCTTGATCTTGTTGAATACTTCAAATATATCTAGGTCTTTTACAAGAATATTCATTAATGAATGATACATAGTATACATACCCATTATTGGTGGATGATGGAATTGGGCCACATACATCTGAATGAATGAGTTCTAGGACTCCTTCTGCCTTCTTGTCCCTCTTCGGAAACGGGTTCTTGACGTTCTTCTCTTGTGCACATCCATCACATACGCCTTCATGATCACATTTGAGTTCTCGTAAACCTGTGACATCTTTTCATATGTATGGTAGTGCCTTGTAGTTGATGTGAGCTAATCTTCTAGGGTTCACATGGATTCTTCAATAGCGTGGGTCATGGCAACTTCTGAGTGACCCACCTTCTTATTTTCCACTGAGTATTGCTTCATTTATGATCTCTCCTTTATCACGTTGCCTTCTGCAACCTTTTCTATAGCTTCCTCATGTGACCTGGAGCAAGTTCAACAAAACAAAAAGCAAGAATAATATCCTTCTGGTAATATAAAACAATAGCACGAACAATCATCACAGTAGCTCCTTTAGAGCTATCACTTATAATTTATCTGAAGCAAAGATTAAAGGTAAGAAATACAATACAAAATGAGGTCAACACTTTAAAGGTAAGAAATACAATGATAAAATGAGGTCAACACTTTCATAGTGTTGTGACCAAGATTCTATAAATCTGAACTAACACACGAGGTTTTCCCTAGAGGAGGTGTTAGTTATATCGACAAAGTATTTCACTCTATATTCTCACATGCTATCAAGTATAATATTTTACGACAATTTTTATCTCAACTAAAGTCATCAGCTTGTCATGTGTACATTTGAATCTTCATTAATAAAACCTGGAGCCTTGTCTCAAGATGAGTGTTGTTGTTTTTCTTCCGTGTCTCCTTCACTCAAGTGACGAAAGTGCTTCTTCAATTTATTTCTCAGACACATTGGCACGCCAAATCGCTAAGGTTAGGTTAGAGAATAAGTTCTATGATCATCTTTAATCCTTCTAATAATTTGATCATAGCCAACATGCAACACTCATTAAGATAATTTCATAAATAGATGCATATTAGAATAAACACACCCGGGTTGCATCATTCCTCCTAATGTTGGATCTGAGATCTTTTTGTATTTATGGAAAATATCCCTTCTCCTGTAAATTCTCTTTAGGGTTTAACCATTTAACCATATGTGAGTACATACCTCAGATAGCATTTGGAGGTAGGTTCCATCTGGTAGCCGCCGTAATCATTACCAAAAACTTCAAGAGTGATTACACAGTAAATCCGGTTCTATCATACAATCAGAATCGATGCCTTAACCGCGAATCAGAATGTGCATCGCGAATCGCGAATCGGTTCTCAGATCTAATCAAGAATCTAATCGCAACTTAGGGTTTTATGAGGAACCCTAATTCTTCAACAAATTTAATTTTGAAATTATGATCTAGGGATTAGATGCACTGGGCTGAGTAAGAAGCTATCTAGTGCACGAATTTTGAAAATCCAACTTTACCCCTTCAAATCCGACCATGGATTTCCTGACCGGGTGCTTCCGATTTTCTCGTACTTCCGTACTCCGTACTTCGGCACTTCTGCACTGGTTTTCCTGGTTTTATATCAGAAACTAGGGTTTCACCTTTCGAGATCTAGCCACTGAAAAGGTGCACTCTATGTGCAAAAATGATCCTTGGGGGGCAATAACTTTTCTAGGAGGTTAATAGGGATTTAAAAGAGATACTTTTCTCAAAACCCTAATTTGCAGGTAACAAGGACGTTTTTCCTCTTGAGAATTGTGCTTCCTTCAGGTTGATTCTGATACCATGTTAATGTTTATTCCGATTATTATAGTTCTTTTGATTTCAATAGATAAGAGCATCATAAGAACAAGATCATCGAGAAATACACATCTCAATAAGACACAATATTTTATCCTGTGAAACCCTCAAGGGAAAGAAAACCCAACAAAACTTCCTTAACATAAATAGCTTTATACAATGTTCAAGAGATAACCAAACTAATACAGAAGATCCTCTTCCAAAGATGCTACCACTCCTTCTCCCTCTCTCCAACCTGTAATTGCAGCTTGCCTCATAAGAGAATGAGTAAGTGAGTTGTGTTTTAGAAGTGAGGCAGCCTCTCATTTATATCAACTGCATGTGTGAAAGGTCACAACTAACAAGGCCAACCTCTCACTTTGGGTGGTAAACCCACCTTTAATTAATCTTGGTTCTTCTACTATTATAACTGGGGCTCACTTCTTATTCAACACTTTGTAATTGTCCCATGACCACTCCGCAAAAGGGGAATTGGTCCCATACACCATCGACATTATTAATCCTTAATGGGGATTAAACCAATAACAATAACAATAATAATGACATGATTAATACACACAATGGGGATTTAATCCACCAATAAAATAATAATAAGAATGCTCTTCCCAGCTACATTATTTCAACAAGGAAGGATGCATAGATAGGATGGGGAAGATACATAGAGACACAGAGAGAGGGGAGGGCTAGGAGTTGGAGAGAGGAGGAGGAGAGGGGAACACTAATAGAGAGAGGATAGAGAGAGAGGTACAGAGGAAAATTTCTAGAGAGAAAGGGTTAGGGGGAAGGTGACAAGAGAGATAAGGGGAAGAGAGGAACAAAGGGATGGAGGGAGAGAGATATGTGGGAGAATAAACAGATGGAGAGAGAGGGGAGAGTGGTAGAGGGACATGAAGGGATGAGGGGAGAGAGAAAGAGAGTTATAGAGGAGAGGAGAGAAGGGGACGATAGAGAGAGAGAGAGTGGTAGGGAGAGGGATGTGAAGGAAGAGAGGGAGAGACAAAATGGGGAGGAGAGAGTGTGGTGGTGAGAGAGTGAGAGAGAGGAAGAGGGGAGAGAGAGGAGAGAGGGAGAGAGTGAAAATATCTCTATAGGGAGAGAGAGAGAGAGAGAGGAAGAGGGAGAGATAAATCATGGTAAGATTAGAAGGAGAGGAGTGGGGAGAGAGAGAGAGGGAAGGAAGGAGAGGGAGAAAGAGATTTTGGGGGTAGAGGCAGACGGTTGTAGAGAGTGATAGAGAGAGGGGGGAGAGAGAGAGAGGATGGGGAGAGATAGGGGGAAAGGAGGGAGAGAAATGGATGGAGAGAGAAGGGGGGAGAGAGTGGCACAGTGGAAGAGAAGGTAAGAGAAAGAGAGATATAGTGGTGGGAAGAGATGAAGGGAGAGAGGAATATAGAAAGAGGGAGACAAAGAGTGGGGATGGGTGAGAGAGTGGTAGAAACAGATAGGGAGAGAGAGAAAGGGGGTAGAAAGAGAGAGAGGGGGAAGATGGATAGGGAGAGAGAGAGAGAGAGAGAGAAGTAGAGTGGGTTGGGGGTAAGAGAGAGAGAGGGGGAGGAAGGGAGAGGGAGAGAGAGAGAAGGTGGGAAAGGAGTGTATGGAATGAGAGAGAGAGGTGGGGGGAGTGAGAAGGTGGGATAGAGGGGAAGAGAGGGACATGACAGAGAGAGAGAAAGTGATGCATACAAGAAGAGAGAGGGAGGGGATAGAGGGAGAGTGAGACATGAGAGACGAGGAGAGAGAGAGAGAGGGTGAAAGAGAGTGGGGTGTGATCGAGAGAGGGGAGGGGGGGTTTTTCAATAAGAGAGGGAGGGAGGGAGAGAGGGGAAGAGAAGAAGAGACATGAAGGGAGGTGTTATCACTATAATAATCTCTTGGAATCCAAGTCTCGAGATTTGGAAAAACCTAAATCAGTATAGAAGAGTGTTAGACTAGAAGGTGGGGTCATATATGGTGGATAGGGTTAAAATTGGCAGAGACGTAGGAGTGATGGGGCTCGGTAGGCCATATATCTTGAGCAGCCAAGATCGATGGTTAGGGGGCATTTCGGGCTAGGAAATAACATGGATATTAAGAAATATAAATAGGCCTAGGGAAAATACCGTAGTTTCAACCCATAGACACATGGCACCTCTAGAAGCATATCAGGGAGAAAAGTGGGTGGGTGCAAAACCTCTCAAACACGCCCCGATGTCAAGTGTTCTAATATCATTAAATATGTCAAATCTAAATATCGCATGTGGAGAGGGGAAAGTGACAGTCGGTCAAATCATCTCATGGCACTTGTTTGAGTACTTTTCGTCCATGCAATTCCAGGTGAGTGATGCTAGATAACCAACTTTAAGGTTCATCATTCGAAATGGATTGGCCAAACATGATAAAACGACATACCTGCAAGTACTCTTCTGAGAAGTCCATGATTGGCACTCAATGAAGATTGTCATTCAACACATGGGTTACATTACTCAATGTGGGTGAATTAACGTTCTATTTCAAAACAGGGTAATCATAGGTCGAATCATTCAGCTAAGGAAGATAAGTTCATGCTTTCTACAAAATCAGGGAAAATGGATATGACAAACCAAGTGGCGTCCAGTGAACTAGAATTTTCAACTAATATGACAAATTCATCATTGAAGAAGAGAGAGAAATTGATTGCTTGAATCTTAGCAATGGAATTTTATACAAAGCCTTTGGGAGATCTAGGAGCGAATGAAGAGGTCATATTAAATACCATCATCACAGATTTAATCATGAATGGATATGCAGGAAAACACAATACACCGTCTGTCAAGAGGAAACAGATCAAGCGTCAGAAGACAGAGGTAAAAGATGAGGTGGTTGAAAGTGTTAGGGAAAACCAACCTGCATGGCTTGATACATTAAAAGAAAGAATTTCCAAGATGAAATAGATTGCAAGCTAAATTTAGTGTGTTAGATAATTTTTTAATAATATTGACAAGTGGCCTTCAAGGAAAAAACCTCAAATATGTCAGTTTTGTTTATAACATCCCCTAGAAAATAGGAGTTTGGTTGTTGAACTTTTTGGAACTTATATTGACATACGATGATTTTTTTGAATCTCGTATGTAATCTACCTATATATACTATGAAAAATATAAATGAATGGTTGGACAGACCGAAGAGAGGCCTACCCTTGTAGAAGGAAGACTTTGTAAATCCATGGAGATAAAGTGAATATAGAATGTAGAAGCATTTTGAACTATTTATGAAAAGATTCTAATGGTTGTGATATGAGTTTTGTTTTCTCTCATAGTGTGTATTTCTTGTGTCTCTGAAATCCCATTTACATTTTCCTCCTTTTAAATTATAGAGTTAAGAGTCCAGAATTCGTCTTATGACACTCTCGACTTAGCAATTTAAATTATGTAATCCTCTTCTTGACTAATTCAGAATTCATTTCAGTAATGCTCTGATGTAGTTATTTTTTTTCCCCTTTCTCATAGAACTTTGATTAAACTCAATTTACAACTTAGATTCATTGCCTCATTTAGCCTTTCTCGTCTAGATAGTTCTAATGGCCTACCACTGCTTTATTCATTTTCGACCCCATAGCCCCAAATGCCACCATCTTTCCTTCAACAACAACTGTATAAAACCCCCAAACAAAATAAATCTAGCCATTGATCACCTAAGATATATCAAGTGACATGAGAGAGCCCTATCTGAGTTGAGCATGTTAAAATAATGTAACTGCGAAGAGAATTCTTATTATTATTGGATTAAATCCCCATTGCAGATTAATTATGTCATTATTATTATTATTATTGTTATTGGATTAATCCCCATTGTGGATTAATCATGTCGGTAATTGTATAAGGAACAAATCCCCTTTTGCGGATTGGTTATAGAACAATTACAAAGGGAAGAATAAGAAGTCGGCCCCAATAGTTATTATGGAAGACCCATAATTAATTAAAGGTGGGTTTACCCACCCAGAGTGAGAGGTCGGCCCTGCCAGTTGTGACCTTTCACATGTGCCAGTCTTGTATAAATAAGAGGCTAGCGCCTCACTTCAAACACTAATTAATTAAAGGTGGGTTTACTCCCCCAGAGTGAGAGGTCAGCCCTCGCCACCAGGACCTTCACATGTGCCTTAGATAAATAAGAAAGAAGGCCACTTAGACACATAACTCATTTGCTCATTCTCTTATAAGGCAAGCCGCAATTACCAGAGAGAGGAGAAGAAGAGTGGCACATCCTTTGGGACTATCTCAGATTGTTTTGAGTTATCTCTTGAACATTGCATAAGCTACGGCGATAAGGAGGTTTTTTCTAGGTTTTCTTCCCCTAGAGGGTTTCCCCAGATGAATGTTGTGTCTCTTTGTGAATGTGTATTTCTCTAAAGGATCTTGTTCTTATGATGCTCTTTATCTATTGAAATGCAAAGAACTATAATAATGGCATAAACATTAACATTGGTATCAAAGCCAACCCCATAACTCATATTTTGCAAGAGGAAAACGCCACTCTTTACCGCATTCAAAAAAATTAGGGTTTTGAAAAAGTGATTATTTTTAGCTCCCTAACCTCCCAGAAAGTTGCACCCTCCCCAAGAATCAATTTGGCACCTAGATGACCTTTCACGGCTAGATCTCCTCGAAAGTGAAACCCTAGTTCTGGCCAGCAATCGAAAACTAGAAACCGTAGTACCGGCATATCTGGCACCAGAAAGTACCAGAATTACCAGAAAACAAGAAGCACCAATCCGTAAATCCTGAGATCGATTTGAAGGAGTAAAAGTTGACGTACCTCGATTGCACTAGCTAACTCTACCTCGCTCTCAACATTATCTATCCCTCGGATCGTAATTTCAAAATTCAAATTTTGAAAAATTAGGGTTTCATAAAACCCTAAGTTGTAGTTGTAGTTGCAGTTGCCAGTTACAGTTACATTTGCCAGTTGCAGTTGCAGTTGTTGAACTAGTTGCAATCACCCTTGAATATTTTGGTAATGATTACCACCGCTACTAGATGGAGCCACTACCGCAAATGCTATCGAGGTAGTACTTACATATGTTTAATGGTTAAACCCTAAAGAGTATTTGCGGAGAAGGGATCTCTGTCATAGATCCAGTATGATCTCAAGATCCAACACATTGTGAGTGGAATGATGCAACCTGTGTGATTACTCTAATATGCATCCATTTGTCATGAAATTATCTTGATCACTGTTTCATGTTGAAGCTATGATCAAATTCATAGAAGAATTTCAAAGATGATTTAGAGTTTATCTTCTAACCTAACCTTTTGCCAAGTTAGCTTATTGTCTTAGTACGTAAGATAGGTTGAAGAAAGCAATCATAACTTGAGTGAAGGAGACCTAGAAGAAAAGTAAGCACTCTCACCTTTGAGGACAAGGCTCCGTAGTTTGATTACTGGAATATTTAAAGTTGGTACACATGACATGTTGATGACTTTAGTTGAGATATAAATCATCATAGCATTATACTTGATAACATGTGAGAATAATTTGACCGATATGACTAACACCTCCTCTAGGAGAACGCCGATGTTAGTTTCATATTGCCATGGAAGAATGCTTGGTCACAAATAATCAGAGTGTGTTGACCTCATTGCATTGTATTCCTTACCTTAACTTTGCTAATTATATAGTAATAGCTCTGAGAAGGAGCTACCATGATGATTGTTCGTACTATTGATTTAATTATCGTAAGGGATATTATTCTTTAAGCTTGTTGGTTTTTGTTGGACTTCCGTGTCACATGAGGAATCTAGCTAAGGTTGCAAAAGGAAACATGCTAAAGGAGAGACTATAAAATGAAGCAATCATTAGTGGAAAGAAGAAGGTGGGTCACCTGTCGCCATGACCCATGCTATTGAAGAATCCATGAACTCTAGAAGATTATCTCACATCAACTACAAGGTGCTACCATACATGCAAAGTCGCCACAGTTTACTTAACTCAAGGTTGATCAAGGCGTGCTATGCAATGGATGTGCTAAGGAGAACTTCAAGAACCCGTCAAGAGGGACAACAATGCAGAATGAGTCCTAGAACTCACTCATTCGGATGTTTGTGGACCAATGCCATGATCCTCCATTAATGGGTATGTATACTATGTATCATTCATTAATGATTATTCTGTAAAGACCCGGATAGTCTTTGAAGTATTCAACAAGATAAAGGAATTCAAAGGTTGATAAGAGAACCCTTCGGTAAGGAAGATTAAGATACTCGTGTCAGATAATGGAGGAAAATACCGAAGATCTCATGAACTTCAGAAGATGTAGGGATCAAGATCCCCAACAAAAATGGTGTAGCTGAACGTAAGAACGAAACCATAATGGAAGCAGTGAAGATCATCTTCCCATGTGCTTAGGCGTAAGGTAAATGATAGTTGTTGTTTATGTGCAACCGATTGCCCCATAGTGCACTTCTAATAAGACACCGTATCATATGTTCACCGGAAAGAATACATAGGTAATCCATCTCAAAAAATATTTGTCTATCCATTGCTTATTCATATACCTAAAGAAAAGAGAACAAGCCGACCCTTCAAGAAAGAAGGAATATTTGTGGGTCTCCAAGGCCTTCAATCTACATACCTAGTCACTACCACATTAATATCAGCAGGGACATAACCGCTATACGAAGAAGCAACACTGCAAATCGAGAATATGATATATTGAAGAAGTATATGAAGAGGAACCTATAAATCCCGTGTGATCAGTGTTAATCCGCGGAGGGAAGTTCCGAGTCGCAGAACTCCTAGTGAGGGAAGTCATAGCTTACCCTGATGATGAGACTCTTGAAGACCACGACATAATAGAAGTTGAAGAACCTCTCAAATGACCTTCTCCCATAAAATAAACTCTTCTTTGGCAAGAGATCTTATTCAATATGGAGAAGTATGGTATGTTCCTTAAGGAGCCACCAGACGTCATTCAAAGCCATTCTCCGCTTACATGGCTTTGATGCCGACCACTTGATGAAGAACCTACATGCTTTGAAGAGGCCATCCAGAAGAAGGAATGGGCGATGCTGCTTATCGAGGATTACCAATCCATAATGAAGAACTAAGAATGGGAAATAGTTCCAGATCGAAGAATAAAGATGGTATCCTACAGATGGCTCTTCAAAATAAAACATGCTATGGATGGAAGTATTGATGTTATAGCAAGATTTATCGCCGCGGGTTTCTTTTCCCAAAAGGAAGGTATTGACTACAATATACATTCACTCCATGAAGGATACACTTTGATCATAACCATTATAGCTCTTCCCGCCAAGATGAAGTGGAAGCCGCACTAGATGGATGTGAAGACAACTTCCCTCAATGGTGCTATCGAAGAGGAAGTGTATATAGATCAACCCCAAGGATTTGAGGTTGAAGACAAGAAGTCTAAGGTTCCACATTGAAGAAAGCCTTATACCTAATTGAAGCAAGATCCCGTAGCTTGGTATGGTCATGTGACAGAGAATTTTTTGATGCGCTTGGGTTTTACCAAGAGTAAAGCATACTCTAAATCTCTACTTCAAAATCATGGATAATAAACCGCGAATGTTACTACTATATGTGGATGACTTATTCTAACTCGAGAAGAAAATCTCATCACCGTAAAAACGAGAATTGTCGAATTTGAAAATGAAATACCTTGGTATAATGCATTATTTATAAGGCCTTGAGGTATGACAGAATCCAAAAAGAATCTTCCTCCTTAACTATACACGACCGAAATCTTAAAGAGATTCGACATGCTAGAAATCGAAAGTCCATGAATATAAATCCATGGAAGAAAAGATGAAGTTGTTGGTCGACATGTCATCGCCACATTTGATAGATGCCACTCTCTACAAACAGATTATTGGATCACCGATGTACCTTATGAACACCAGACAAGACATTTATTTTGTCGTGAACACACTTTGAGTCGGGCCGGTAGAGCCTGACGCGGTTTTATCTAGTGGTCAGAAAATCGATGTGATGAGGTACCTTTAAAGGTACAATGGATTATGGCCCTTCTTAAGGACATTTTGGATACTGGGCGAATTCAAACGAGTGGATATAATAATTCAGGATTGTCATCGCGGTGATCCTGCTTCCACCTCACTGCTAGACGTAAAGAAAAGATGAGTCATGCTTCCGACCTCGCTTGTTAGATGTAAATCATGACACCGTAGGATCCTTGCTATTTCAATCTCACCGTTGCATCGAAGAAAGATGAGTAATGATTCTAACCTCGTTGTTAGACATAAATCAAGATGATGTGTGTTTTCTTTGCTTCTGACCTAGTTTTCAGATCTAAAGCAAGATGAGTCATGCTTCAATTCCAGTTGTTAGACGAAGCATGATCGCCGCGATCCCTTTCTTCACCTAGTTGTTAGATGTAAAGCAAGATGATTCCTTGCTTCGATCTCTTTGTTAGACGAAGAGAGATGTTGATGTTCCCTTCTTCTGACCTCGCTATTATCGTAGTGCTAAAGATGAGTCATGATTTTGACCTCATTGTTAGACCTGAAGCATGACATTGTGATCTCAATTCCAGTTGTTGTGACATAAATCAAGATGATGATATTACTTTCTTCCTCGACCCAGTTGTTAGACGTGAAGAAAGATGTGACTGACACTAAGCCACCACTTAACCACCGTGACATTGAGATAGTGTAGTAATCGCGGATGTGCCATCCTAGTACTGCGGATGAGGTATCATTTTTAACGATACATATTTGATGCAGATGATGATAAGCATTCTTTCGAGAATGATGATGCTGTTGAAGAAGAAAAATTCCAATGACTCGTAAATGTGCTAGCCAATTTTCAAGATGATATTGACGATATCGCCCTCCGATGCCACCTGATGATGCAGACCTCTCTCGCCTGATGCTGATGAAGAATACCCTTCTTGTTAAGGGGGAGTGTTAAAATAATGTAACTGCAAAGAGCATTCTTATTATTATTGGATTAAATCCCCATTGCGGATTAATCATGTCATTATTATTATTATTATTGTTACTGGATTAATCCCCGTTGTGGATTAATCATGTCGGTAATTGTATAAGGACCAAATCCCCTTTTGTGGATTGGTTATCAGACAATTACAAAGGGCAGAATAAGAAGTCGGCCCGAACAGTTATTATGGAAGACCCAGAATTAATTAAAGGTGGGTTTACCCACCCAGAGTGAGAGGGCGGCCCTGCCAGTTGTGACCTTTCACACATGCCAGTCTTGTATAAATAAGAGGCTAGCGCCTCATTTCAAGCACACAACTCACTTTCTCATTCTCTTATGAGGCAAGATGCAATTACTAGAGAGAGGAGAAGAAGAGTGGTGCATCTCTTGGGGAGGACTATCTGTATTGGTTTGAGTTATCTCTTGAACATTGTATAATCTATTTATGATAAGGAGGTTTTTATTGGGTTTTCTTCCCCTAGAGGGTTTCCCAGGATAAATGTTGTGTCTCTTGTGAATGCGTATTTTTCAGTGATCTTGTTCTTATGATGCTCTTATCTATTGAAATGAAAAGAACTATAGTAATGGCATAAACATTAATATATCAGGCTAGTGCCTAGCTCTAAAGTAGGTTGAAACAATTACCTCTTTCGTTTGTCTATTCATCCAGACAAAATTTATAGAGTTCTAACATTCTGGCGCCATTGCCAAGGATGGAATTGGAAAATTTTCCCTGGGAAAGAACAACATGGTTGAGTTCTAAGGTCTGAGAGTAGAAAACACTTAGGCACACATTGGTTGTATTCCTACTCTGGCGACTCCACACATCAAAAATCAGTTTGAAGGTGATTCCACTGGTATAAGAATCCAAGAATTTTAATTTTCAATGGAGACTCCACTCTGAATGAAGAATCCATCTTCCAAAACATTATTGGAGACTCCAGTCAAGGTTCAAATGTAATGCAGAGACTCCACTGGAAGATGAGATCCATTGACAAAGGTATGGAAAGGCATTATGGAATAAAACAAGTACTTAAAATTGGATTTTTTCCAAGGCATTGTATTGTTTGTTATAAGTTGCCTCTAGTCCTTTCTTGAACAAGATAGACAAAATTTTCCTTCACCTACTACATTAAAATAATGAGCATGATAATACTGAAATTTTATATCCTCCTCTTGAGATTATACAAATATCTTCTCAGTTTATTACTGAATTCGATCAAAATCTCCCACCTGAACCATATGATAACCATGACCAAGTTGATGAGCCTCATGAAACCGAGGCTGATATTTCACCTCCCGTACTTGATCCAACACCCCAAAAACTCATCATAGATAAAGAACCTTAAAGTTACCTCACATCCTACATGATTTTCCTCTAAAGTACTATGAGTACCTACCTCTGTTTGATGGGGAAATTGATGCCATATCAACTAAAAAACACATCCAAGGGTTTGAGAATTTTATAGATTTGTTTGTTATTGACCATGAGGATGTTTGTATGAGGGCCTTCTCTCAATCCTTGAAAGGGGACACCAAATATGGGTTTAAACATTTGCAGATAGAGACAATTAGCTCATGGGAGGAATTGAAGAATGTTTTTTTAAAGTTTTGGGGCAGGAAGAAATCTTGGGATCTACATCTTACAGAGTTCTATGCCTTAAAAAGGCAGAGAAATGAAGTTATTTTTGTATTCAACATAAGGCTTTCCAACATATATTACAATTTTCCCAAAGAAATTCAACCCATTGAAGCTACTGTCATGCTCCATTATACAACAACCCTTCATCTAGATTTGTCTTTCCTTCTGATTGAAAGAAGACCTAAGTCCTTACAACAAATGTTTAATGATGCTCAGGAGATTCAACACAATATCCAAGCATGTGAACATATTCGAAATGAGGGATCGTATGCTCAAGAACATGAAAGTGAATATGAATAGAAAATAGTTGATTAGAATCTTGAGCATAGAGTTGATAATATCGTATGTCCTCTCGAAGTTTTTAATGTCAATGATTTTGAAAAAAATTATATTCCACTTGTTGAATGAGGAGGTGTTGATCCATTCCATGGTAAGCAGGGGGGTGATTTTTTTATGTATTCATTTGTAGACAGTAAAAAAAATGAGTTTTCAAATGATTTTCTTGAAGAGTAGGTCGATGTTCCAAGTTTTTTATTGTTAGATGGCATTGCAGATGTTGTTGATTTTCCTATATATGATGAATATGATGATGATTGTTATGCTGAATTCCTAGAACAACTATCTATATGTTCTCTATCAGAAAATGTCCCTTTTCAGCAGTGCCATGAGAGAAATAAGCCTACATATCACAGTTACAAATAAGAAAGTATTGAATCAGCTGAAGGGAATTCTTTACCTTTATGATTTTCTTCATTTAAATTATTTAAATAAAATTATAAGATTATCATTGAAGCATATGAATGTGTGTTGAGGCCAAATCTCACTGATTCACCAGAACAAATTGACAAGATATTGTAGAAATCTTATCATGTGTTTGATGACCCTTCTACTTGTTATGTAGAAGGTCTTGTCAGTACAAAATTGCATCCATTGGCTGAAGATGAATATGAAAATGAGTGTGTTTAGAAATCCAAAGAGATTGAAAAATGTGCCTATGAAAGCAGTGAAGAAAATGAAGAATTTTTTGAATCAGGTGAAGGAACCTTGCCACTATGTTGTCCTTCCTTCAAAATGCTAAAGAAAAATGTTTATAATGTTTCAAATCAGAAATCCTCTAGACATGATATAGAATATTTAGAAAGAAATGGACTTGCAAATGAAAACTATATTCCTCTATGTTTTTCTTCTTTTGAATTGTTGAAAGAAAATCATGAGATAAAGGAGGAACAAGGAAAGTTTGATTGCATTCACAATGACACTATTTTACATGAGAAAATAGTTATCAGTGAAGAAGACCAAAAAACTTCTCATACATTTAATGATCATGTGGTTGATTACATGGAAGGTTACATAAGTTTATATTTGCAGCCTATGCTCAGCTATCATCCTGGAAAGGAAGATGAACCTAATCAGGAAATTGTTGTTAAAGGTTATTTTCCTCCCTCTGAAACTAATATAAGTATGCAACAATATTTCCATCAAGGCAAAGTGTTTCAAA
This sequence comes from Picea sitchensis, assembly GCA_010110895.2. Lineage (NCBI taxonomy): Eukaryota > Viridiplantae > Streptophyta > Pinopsida > Pinales > Pinaceae > Picea > Picea sitchensis. The sequence goes on along the minus strand of SNQJ01S0216606.1, from coordinate 1,317 downwards.
GTTGCCTTTATTCCCCTGAGAATGATGTGGTGGTCCAATTTCTAAGTTGCCTAGACATGGATGAGGATTTTGAAACTGCATCTATGGAAACTTCAAGCAATGAACAAACAAATTACATAGAGTTTCAAAAAAGAAACGAAACAATGTATGACATTTTTCAATCAGAAATACAGAAAGATAATGAAGAGGCAGTGGTTTTATTTGATTCATTTGAAAATCATGGTTTTGAAAATGCATCCATGGGAAATCTAGACTGTGAAATAGTACATGATGTTTTCTTTTCACATTTGCAAGAATATTATGAGCATAAACTTATTTCCATTCATTCATTTGAAAGCCAAAATGACAATACTCAAGCAAATTTCCAGAATATTAATAAAACCAAATCAAAACCATTTGATGAACAAGAGGATAATCCTGATGCACATAATATGGATTTCATATTTAAAGATGATCAAGGATGTACGAATGTTTTTTTTGATATTCATGTAACATTAGACAAACCTATTTCTAGAATTTCATTTGAAAGTGTTCCCAGAACTGAATAAGTAGAGAAAGAGAAACAAACACTTATGAAGGAGGCTTGTCTTTCTGTTTTTGATCATCAAGAAGAAATGTTTTTTCATGATTTTCAAGATCTTGTGGCCATCATATTATAGTATTCAGTGAATGAGGAGTTTGTTCCATTCATAAGCTCAGGTTTTGGATAAAAATTTTGCTTTAAGCTGCCATCTTTTACATTTGGCTGCCTACTTAAAAAAGATGTGAGTGAAGAACAATCAGGAAGACAATTGCTTGATTGAGTATTCATTTCAATAGTTTTAGGGCAGGCAAGTGAAAGTAAGCTTGTTGGTCAAGCATTTTTGGGATTTCCAGTAGTGTATACAGTCAGATTTCTAGTGGTATATTCAGTAGCCAGTGGAGAATAGTGTGCAGAGTTTGGTTTTCATAAGACGTTGGTGACAGGTTGAAGCATGATACACACATGTTTTTTGGGAGAAACCCAATCAATCTAGAACCTGGTATAGAAGTTCTTTTCTACCTCATTGGGAGGGTATCATCTCCAGTTGGATCCTATGTTATCACTATAATAATTTCTTGGAATGCATGTCTCGATATTTGGAGGAACGCTAATTAAATATAGAAGAGTGTTAGACTAGCAAGTGGGGTCATATCTGATGGAAAGGGTGGTTGGAGGATTGATTGTTGTCATTGATGTCAACCCTAGTCATGGGTTTTGGACCGCAAGATTGATAAAGGTATTTGGACATGAAGGAAAATGCACATGCATATACAACACCCATGAATGGATAGTAT
>SNQJ01S0216605.1:0-15462 GCA_010110895.2 Picea sitchensis | reverse complement strand
TTACTAAGCAAAACTTGTTCAACCATGTACACATCTGAAACCCTAATCATGAATAAGACTTTTGAACTCTTTTTCACTCTAGCTATGAAATTACCAAATTTTCCCTTACTATCATAGCTAAACACATACCTTTGTCACTCTCACGAGTGATCATACCTAAAATAAATATTTTATCTCTTTCTTTATCCTCTTCTTTGATACTTCCTTCATAAATCTGCATAGACACTGACATAAAACTAGGTTAATTAACATTCTCCCAAAAATCTAACTTGTAATGATAAAGTATTTAAGTAAACAAGGCACTAAAAATAAACATGAATACTTATCTTTTGTTTTTGTATGGGGAGGCTCCACAGACTCCACCATTTGCTATATTTCTTCAGATCAACTATCTTCAACTTAAAGTACATATTTCTCAATTTCTACTAAATCTTTATTTGAGGGAGGAGATTCCTCTTCCTCTGCCACATGTGCTTGATGATTTCTTTTCCCTTTTCCTTGAGGATAGTCATAGGAAAAGTGTCCCAACTTTTGACAGTTGTAGCATCTGATCTTTGAAACATCTTTCTTCTTATCTGGAACTCTTACAGAGTTAGCTTATTTATTGTTCTTCTGGAAGGAACTTATTTTGTTCTTCTGAACTATAAGAGTTTCCTCTTCATCAACAATTAATCTCTTATGTTGGTCTGCAAGTCTAGATTCTTCATGTGTGCAATCTTCCCATAACTTATCAAACTTGGGTAACTTGCTTCTTGCACACACTCCTTGTACAAAAGGAATCCAAAATGTTGGAAACCCATTTAGGGTTGTGGTTACAAGATCTTTGTCACTAATGACATCTCCAATGTTTGGAAGATGATGAACTCTTACTGAGTTAGCTTCTTTATTATTCTTCCCGAAGGAACTTCTTTTTCTCTTTTTAGCTATAAGAGATTCCTCTTCATCAACAATTAATCTCTTATGTTGGTCTCCAAGTCTAGATTCTTCATGTGTGCAATCTTCCCATAACTTATCAAACTTGGGTAACTTCTGTTTTGCACACACTCCTTTAAAATAAACTAATCCAAAATGTTGAAACCCATTTAGGGTCAGGTTAGCGCTCTTTTTTCACTAATGACATTCCAATAGTCGCAAGTTGATTCTCAATCTAAAAACTCTCATAAGATAGGATGAGACAGATTCTGATTTTTTCATCTTCATATTATGAAGTTGATTTATTAAGGAAAGATTCTAGCTAATGTCTTTACTTTCATATAACCCGCTGAGTGATTCATACATTTGCCTTCTTGTCTATAATTTGGATATATGAGGGATCAAGTGATCTCTTACTGAATCTGACACGCATTCTCTCTTTCTTTTCATTCTTCTTGAGCTTGGTCGTTTTCTCTTCTTCCTCTGGTTCTCGTAATACACCCATTTTAACATGTTCTAGGAGATCATTCTCGCCTAGAATCATATGCATCCTATGCTTCCAAGATCCTGCTCTCAGATCCTTCCATCCGCCTTCTAAATTTGATACCGGGTAGTCATTTCTTTTCTCTTGGTAAGGAAACCCAGCCTCGGGCTACATAAATAATAGAAAATCACTTTCGATCCAAAGTCGGAATCACCAAAATATGCAGCGGACTGAGGCATGTTGGTATGTCAGTCAGGTAAATTCCACCTCGAATTTGAAATTGGACCTCAAATTCCTCAGACGCAACTTTCCTGCGTACCTGCCTCTAGTTTTTGGTTTTCTAGTACCAATGAAACTAGGGTTTTACTTTTTTGGGAGTTCTATCCACTAAAAGGTGTGCCTGGCAGATGCCAACAACTTCACTAGGTAGGGCTTATTTTTTAGATGGTTTTGGTGCTGAAATTCTTCTTCAATAAAGCCCTAATTTTCTTGTACTCCAACAATGACGCTATTATCCAAAGGAAGGTGCCTCTTATCAACTTAGCTCATACCCGTTAAGTTTTCAATTATTATTATTAGGTTTCTTTTATATTTACTTAGATAACAATAGCATAGGTAGATCGAGAAACAATCACAAGATACAACATTTATCCTGGAACCCTCATACATAAAGAAACCTGAAAACTTTCTTATTATAGATAGTCAATACAATGCCAAGACAATAAACCAAACACCTAGAGAATATCCTAACACCCAACAATAATGCCTCTCTCTTCCTTCTTCTTCTCGGACAACCGGTAACTGCAGCTTCCTTCAAAATTATGCACTAGACGAGTGATGTAGTAAGAACAAATGAGGCCTTGGCTTTATTTATAACCCGCAAGCCGCTGAATAGAGGTGTCTTTCACTGGTAGGGTCGACTTCTATTTCTAGGTGGTTAGAACCACTTTAATTTGCCTCAACAATTTCTGTTGTATATTACACTAGGCTTGAATTCAACTGAAAAAGGGATTTTGGTCACTGTTAATGTTCAACATGATCAATCCACAAAGTAAGATTTGATATAATGAATAATAAATCAATAGAATACTTTTTCGCCATACATTTCAAACAGCCCCATTTAATTGGCAGGTACTAGTCATATCGTGACAGCCCAGCTTTTCAAAGTACGCTTTCGAGGAGATTTTGCACGAATTTTGAGTTGTTGTTCCTACTGCATATTTCGTGATAGAGTTCAAGGAAAGGGCACAAATCAAGACAGCTTCATACTATTGATATTATAGTAAATGAGGGAGGCATTTACTCCACGTAAACCCTGATGAGAATAGAATACTCCCGAAAAGCAAGAAGAAACCCCTAATGAGTTATTAATAACCCTAGTAGACTTGTCGGCTCAAGAAGATAATTTATATTAGGCTATTAGCCTCCAAGAGAAGAAGTCACTATAAATAATAATAATAATACCAGACAGATACCTTAATGAGAAGTCAACCCAGGTAGTTAGCCGTAATTAGTATAAATACAGGAGGCTAGTTCCTCATCTCTAGTAGGCGGGCCTCAATTGCGCTGCCCGCCTTGTGCTAGGCCGAGGAGAGGCTAAGCATTGCAATTGTTGCAGCCTAGCGTGATCACGCTTAGTTTGGACTATCTCTATTAGGGTCCGTGACTATCTCATCATCTCTTGTTGATGTGCTATCCTCGGGGAAAGGTGTGCACTACCCTTGTTTGGATATCTAGCCTAGGGGTTTCTTCCAAAATAATTCTCTCACATAGTTAAGGTGCTCAAGGGTGGCTTTGACCTATGGTTAAGGACAAGGGTATTATCAATGGTAAACAAGCACACATCTTTCATTCTAACAAGTTATGGCCCACACCATCTTCATTCAATTCCAAATGGAAGGAAACTTAGCTGCTAGATATTGAGCTCACTGAGGAACTATCGCTAGGGTTAATAGTGTATGTTTCCAAAACATCAACAGTTAGGGTTAGTAGGAGTAGCCAGATAAACCCTAATCCTCTCGAGCCGAGGCACCTTTAAGTGAATGGATTGACCTAATTCTAGGATAGATCAAGGCCGAAAGCCTAGCATGTATCTTGGTACTCTCAGCAAGTCAAGAAGTGAAGATTTTGAGTTTGTGGTCAAATCTAGGTTTGGACGTAAGTCAAACAACCATGACTTATTCTATGAATGGGAACAAGTTGGGGATGGAGCCTCTAACTTCGAGTTGGAAGATGTAAGGATTGACCTCATCCTTTGCCAAGAATAAAGTTTTGGATATCGTAAAAGAAAAGATCAGAAACTTGAGTTTGAAGAAGGGAAAGAGACGGAACCGCGTATCGTTGCGCCTATGGAGAAGTTCAAAGACGATGTGATATTAATGCTATGAGTATCATAGTGGAATTCAAGTAAAGACCACTTGATACCCTTACATCTCCCATCTTGACTCATCAAGAAGATGTAATGATGCCCTAACAAACCTCGCCGTAAACATTGGACAAGTAATGAGTCCTAAGAATGAGCTCCATGGACATGAAGATGAAATGATGATGACAACATAACATCATATACTTTGTAAGAATTTCTCGCTAAGAGATCAACTACAAGTCATTGAAGAGATCATCTCGCAGGAAGGAGCCGGTAAACATAGTAATCAATTGTCTCTCCCAAGACGTGGGGATGCATTTGCCGCAAGCATGAAAACAAGAAAGAAGTATCCAACACGAAGAACTTTGGACTTGTTGTGCCTCAAAAGAATCAAGGATAAAGGCAAAAGAGAAACCCCAAAGACGTATGATGATCAAGCCTTCACAACAAGATTCAAGAACTTAGGAACAAAAGAAGTTTTGTTCAAGGAGGAAGCCAACCAAGAGAAAGACATTTCTGTATACAATGCTTCCAACCGGCTGAAAGTATGGTTACTACAATAATCATTGTCCCGATGTAAAGAAAAGGAAGGAGAAACGCTAAGCATCAATTGTCAAGAAAAGGAACCTACAAAGAAGACTAAGGAGGATGGAAGAGACTTCTTCTCTAAAGGTAACAAAACTCTTCTTATTTCTCTTGTACATATCTTGTTTGCATCATCTCTGCATATATCTTGTATATTTATCTCTTGAAAGATAATGTGGTTCCAAGAAGAACTATACCTATGGAAGAACAAAAGATAAGTAACTTGATATCATTAGATAATACACATGAAAGGATGGAATATGAAATCATGTGGAGGCTATTGCAAGATAGCGTTTCTAATCAACGGCGAAGAGATTTAGAAGAAGCAAAGATAGAAAAAGTCAATCGAAAAAGAGAAAATTGGAAAAGACTCTATGATGTTTTGTAGAAGACAAAAATATGGAAGCATGGACTCTGCTAGACAAGAGAGACAATTATATTGCAGAAGACAATAAAGAATGCAAATGGAAGTATGGAATCTATCAGACTAAGGGAGCCGACATGCATTCATATATGAAGCAAGGATTAGAGGGAGCTAATCCTATGATCCATCAAGATGATGAAGTATATCCATGATAGCAACCATGAAAGATACAATAATAAAGATTCTTCAAAGAGAATCCTTTAAAAGTATTCTCGATTTTCCATCCACACAGATCCTATGGGATGGAATCTTTAGGCATGGAATCTATAAGAAACTCCATGGACCCTAGAACCAAAGAAACACATGAAGATTCCAAAGAAAGAAAGAAAGCCAAAACAACCAACATTGTATCAAGAATCAAAAGATTGTTAGCCTGACATAAACTCAATAAAAGCAATCAAACAGAGGAACCGAAACGGGATGAAGAACGTGCTGTATGGAAGACTTATGAATGAAAGCATTGTAAAGATCCAAAACCAGGGTTCTCCTGTGATGAGGGAGAAGACTATGATGATTACTGTTCCAATAAACTGCATTCTATCTCTACATGAGTCAATATATCATCCAAATATCCATGAGCTGGAGTTCCTACATCGCATCAATGCAAAAGAATGTTCTGCAGAGAAATCGAATAAAGAGCGCATGAAGAGCAATTTCAAGACCTTGAGGCATACCAAAAAGAAACCCTTGTATGCAAATAGAAGAAGATAACTTATTGGAGAACCACTCCAATGCAATGCAGCCAGTAAGCGTGAAGATTTCCCATAACATCAAGATGATTACTCAAGAGATCAGATTCATGATGAAAGAAGAAGTGCTACATGGATAATTCCAAATCAACAATGATATAATTTCATTGTTCAGAGCTACATGAAGCCTTCATGGAAAATCAATGTTCCGTGACTAAAGTATAATCGAAATCAAGCATTACATTATCCATGATGAAGTCCTAAAGGAGAAAGTGGTTCTCCGCAACATATCTCTCACGATGAGTAGATAAGCATATTTTGGTAAAGCTTCTATCCAAGATGCAGAGTTTGTGTACTCAAGTTGGAGCTCAGGAGACTAATTTCATTGAAAAAAAGGAGAAAAATGACTCCTGTGTTGGGAGGGAGAACCTAAAATATTATTGAGAACATTCATTTTCAAGATTGAAAATAGTCCATCTTGGACAAGCTTCACCGTAGCTGGATTGAGATTTCTAATCCGGACAGCCGATTTCCCCATTGTGGTTACCATGAAATGTCCATTGTTGATGTATCATAGACATTTAATTCCCATTGTGGTTAACATGGGAGTGTTCTAGGGCAGACTCTCTTCTTGATGGTTAATCAAGAAGACCTGGCTTGCCCTCACGGACATCACCCTCAATTGTGGTTAACATGAGGAATGGTCCTGTCGAGGTTGATATATGATAGTCTTTTCCTCTTGTGGTTAATGAAAGAAATGGTCCCATACCATCTCTTTAGGGTTTATACATCCCTCCGTGGTGCACTTTGATTAGTGTAGGGAGGAATGGCCTGTGGTGGGGAATGGTCCGTGGTGGGGAATGGTCCGTGCTTAGCAATCGTAATGACATCTCCTTAGGGTTTATACATTCTCTCCTGTGTGCACTTCTTGATTAGTGTAGAAGAATGGCCCATGGTGGGAAATGGTCCAGTTCAAAAGTAGACAGGACAATTATTCTTCCTGTTTGAGAAGCAACAGTCCGTATATCTCATTGTTCTACTCTAAAGGCAAATATTCTTTCACATCTCTACGCATGTGAGGAAAGATTGGCCCAGATGATTCTCTTTATATCATAACATTTCACTTCCGCAAGCTTGGTAATCGCATGATTGTTATGAAGACCGTATGACAATACATGTATACTACTGTAGGATGTGTTCCTAATCGCTCGCGGACTATACGCTGTTGATCAAGTACTTGTGTGTTACTTGGTGTGGTAGTGTACCACCTCCGATTGTAGTTATGTACTACCATGGATAGACACAGCTGTGTCTGGCCTTTGTTCTAATTTCCTTTGAAAACTATCAACAGCTTTATTGGAAATAATTATCGTGATGAATGGATGAACATAGATTTTCCGTAGACATAAATGGTTCGTGTAACATTTACCTCTAGATTAGAAGAATGACTTTGTATCACTGCGGAGTGAGCATCATGTCCCATTTTCACTCAAATGGAGAGGCACTGAGAGATGATGTAACCCATGACAATCGATGGTGATGATGGTGTCCATGATCTAGTCATGAGATAGTCTAGACGACTAATGCTTTGGATGTTATCTGGGTGAATGGTATGTTTTGTGCTCAAGACCATTACCTATAATACCTCCCTAACTAGAGGGAGTGTTGATATGCAGTTGAGAGAGGTATTTACCCACGCAAACCTCGACGAATAGAATAATTCCCGAAGCAGAAGAAACCCCAATGAGTTTTCTAATAACCCCTAGTAGACTTGCCTACCAAGAAGATAATTTATATTAGGGTTATTAGTCTCCAAGAGAAGAATCAGATAAAGGAAATAATAATATATATGGAAAATAAAGATACCTAGAATGAGAAGTCGTCTGCATTTGTTTTAATTAGTATAACACAGGAGGCTAGTTCCCCATTCCCAAGTGTGCAGCCTCAAAATTGCAATGCCCAGCCTTGTGCCAGTTTGAGGAGAGTTTCACAGGCTGTTGCAGCTAAAGTGCATCACGCTTGGTTTTGACCACTTCATTAGGGTTTGACTATCCGATCAACTTGTTGGATGGCGCTTATCCCAGGTGTGCTACCATTTGTTTGGATATCTAGCCTAGGGTTTGTTCCAGAGTAATTCTCTCATTAAGGTTAAGGTGCTGAGGGTATTGTCAATGGTAAACAAGTACACATCTTTCATATTCTAACACATACAACATTTATTGTTGAGGAGGCTGCATAACAAGACGGATTTCTCCGCACAAAAAATCAAGGAGCTAGCTTCTAGGACTATTCAGAAGGATTTTTGTTGAATAAATTTTGAGATAAGTTTGTGTAATTGAAGATGAATATGTTGTAAAGAAATTTCTCAGCTCACAAATAATAAAATTCCCTCTCTCACCGGTTTTCCCTTGTGGGTTTTTCCACGGTAAATGTTAGACCGAAAATCTCAAAATTCTCTAATATTGTGTTGCCGACATGTTTTTATTTCATGATTATTAAAGATCTGCTCGTAATCCTTATGTTTCAGTTCTGAAAAGTTGCTTATATGTTGAGTTTATTTGGTTGTCTTTAAACTGGTTTGGGCATTAAACATTGGTTGGAAAATCAACGAGACTTGAACCGGGTGGGTCTGAATTTTACACCTGGAAGGAAGCAAGAATCAACACAAGGGGAGTCCCTGCCGGGTGACCCTAGGGGGAAATGAAGTGGAAAGTGAGAGTATGGAAGTGAAGCCCCTGTAGGTCAAGCTAAGAGATGGAAGATGGTTGGAGATGAGTCTTGGTGATGGTAAATAGTTGTCAAAGCCTTGAGTACCTGTAGAAGAGATTTGTACCTGCCCGAGACAAGAGAAATGACCAATATACAAGCCTGGAATAAAGTGGACAAGCAAGAAAAGCTTGTTGTCCTATATTGCAACAGTAAATAGAAATATATATCAACAAGAAAAATAGCTAGTTACTGCAGGTTTAACCATCAAAATTGTCAAATAATTATTGGACAATGAAGTACTAAAACAATGATAATTTTCCAATACTTAAGCATGAAATTTGACGGTACATTAGGGCTGCCAAATGAAGCTATCAGCAAAGTGTTAGGGCAGTCGTATGGTTGTAGCAAACAATTGCTACAACAGAAAGTTCCAACCATAAAAATCAACAAGTAAACCGTTAGAAAGATAGCCAATAACCAGTAGAAAAGTAATCTAGGTTTAAAAGTCAATTTCTGTAGTTGAAAAGTGAGTAAATGATGTAAGAAAGTGAGTTTTTCTGCAGCCCTAATGGCTGTAGCATTAATTTCTTAACAACAATGACAATTCCAAGGCTAAAAAAAATTCCCTTAGGGCTTAAGCAAGCTTAAAGCATAAGCAAAGGTTTCCAACTTAGACAATTACAATATCCTGTGTTTTCACGTATCCCAATGCAATGATTTTGTTTCTCCAATGCAAGAAGATTAGTGCCTTTAACTATTGGGTTGTGGAGTCTCAAAAATTAAAGAGCTAGTTGAGTTACTTCCTTGGGGGTGTAATCCCTTTTACTCCCCAAGGAAAGCTGAGATAGCTAGAAAAAACCCTAAGAGGGTGTAAACCCTTTTACTCCTAGGAATTTCTTATGTTACAAAGTATTTCAAGACAAATATAATGGACTTAGTGGGGTTGTATGCACTTACACTCCCATAAATTTTAAGCAAATTAACCTTGAAACCAAGAAAATAAGCAATAGCAACAAAGATTCCTTACCTACTCCAAGCATTAACAAGATAAACCTTTTTTTAACCAAGAAAATCCACCATAGAGCAAGAAATAGACCTCCACCAGAGATAGTGCATCATCCATCCATCCAATAACCAAAGCAAACCATTACAAGATCAAGTGACAAGAGAGATATGAAAAAATTCTCAAGTAAGGCGCAAATTTCAACCAAGAATGTCTTCTCTCAAGTGAGAGCTATGATAAAATGAGATAGAAATGATCTCTATTTATAAAAAAACCTCTAATAAGAGTTTGTCCACAAAACTTAGGGTAAACCACAAAGTAAGGGGAGAACCCTTACTTTGCCCCTTTACAATTTAAAATTTGATTTTGCACAATAGAAACCCTAGAAAAAGCATGATGTCATGCCTTTAGGGCAACGTTTTGGCATCTTTGGCAAGTCGTTGAGGTTGGGGATGAAACATTATGCCTCCAAAGGCCTTCTTCCAAGGCGCTAGGGCCCTCTACACCAATTCAAGGCGTTCTTCCTCATCAAATGATGCCATGTATCCTCATCACCACCAAACCCTAACCCATGCATGACATCCAGCCCTCCAAGTGTGAGGTTTTGGCCTCCAAAGGAAAAACGTTGGGCTAGTAGGGGCATGGCTGAGGTCCTCCAAGGTATCTCTCTGGCCTCCAAAATCTATCCTCGTCATTCGGTGTGTGGGCCATGGTATCCAACCTGTGGGCTCCAAACCCCAAGGAAGCCCAAGCTAGGCTTGTTCTTCCAAAACTTTCCACCAAGCAAGGTCCTGCAAAGACAATGAATACACCCTCCAAGGATCTCAAGTCAAATGCATCATGATGAGTAAATCAAGTCAATAAAAGAGCCATCTAAGCATGTGCATCTAAAACCACCTCATCAAACTAAACAAGTGCTCTAAGACCCTATGCAATTTTCCAAGTCTAGGTATGGGAGGGTTGACAAGGTGACCTATTGGGTGAATCATCCCCTAGGTCAAGGAGTGTTTCCCGGGTGGAAACCCCTCTCTAAGACATGTGGAGAAGATGATATGGATATGGATGTGGGGGGGGGAATTTTGGGCATGGGGTTCATGACATACAAGGGACCATAGTGTCTCATTTATGGGTGCCTTTGTAGAGGGTGTACTGCACCTTCATTTTCAATGCATCTTTTTTCCAAGCCCATTCATTGCCATTCATTAATTAAGGTCCAAACACTGAGTAATCCCTATGGTGAATCAATTATCTTGGGGTGAAATACCAAAGTGTCACTTGAAGGGAGAAGTACACATAGTGCCATGGGGGTATAGTCTAGCTTGTAGCGCACTTTGTGTAAATCCCTCGATCAAGTGGGGCATTTATGTTATGTGTTTTCTTTTGCAGGTCTTTGATTTTTTAGGAGAAGCGTTTCATTGTTCTCAAGACCTCTTTGGGCGAGCATCTGGAAGGTTCATAATTAGGCTTTTATCTTTTTCTAGCTATCTCCCCTCTGTGCCTTCATCCCCTTCTTCCCATGAAATGAGGGGCAACCCCTTCTTGGGTTAGTACACCCGAAAACCCAAAAGGTAAGGATATGGGGGGCGAAGTGTGGAAAGTGACAGGTATGGTCGGGAATGGCACGATGACTCGTCAAGGGGACCTCCCAGTAGCAAACCAATCCCTAAGGGTGACCATTTACTAGGGCACAATGTCAACCACCAAGGTGAAACAGGGCAAAGAGCACAATGTCCAAGCATACGTTACATAATCAAAAGCAGTTTTAAATGCAACAAATCCAAATGCCTCAAATATTGAAATGGCACTCACCATAACACCTGGCTTGTACCTCATGGAGCAAGATCCAATGTCCTCCAGAAGCAAGTTGGTGTGGTGGATACCCTCATGATGAACCTGGATCTGTGGTGGTGAAGTGGGCTTTTATCTGTGCAAGTGGACACTGTTGCTCAAGTTGTCTCTCAGTACTCCATGTCTGCAACTGAGGGTCTCGAGACATCATCTCCTTAGTTATCCCTAAAATCGGGAATAACAAACCTCATAGCAAAGTAAGCCAAAGCCTGTTTGTGGATCAACATCTTCCCCTGTAGCAATAACTTCCACATCTAACCATACAACACTACTACATGCAATTATGAGGAAAGTTAATGGGTTCTAATAGTTCCCCTTCATTATAAGTAGGAAAGACATGATGAATGAAATACATGTATAATTCCCTATGATATTTAATTATTAATAACTCATGGTGGACAATTAAACAGATCTTTCTATATGTTGATTAAATTTTGATATTATATTATGTGCATTGTGAAGCATTGACTTTTATACTTTTAATTACCAACTATAGAACACTATATTAGTTTTAATATATTTTAAAATATTGTTTCAATTCTCTGCAGTGTACAAATTAGCTACATATTTGGACATGCAACAGGTAAATTGCCAAGTAAATATCAAAGGAGTAATTTCATTTCATTTAACATTAAGGTTATATGATCGAGCCAAAGAGATTCTGAAAAGCTGATGGACTGCCCTGTTTCCTGAGATTTTTAAATCAGTACAAGGATTAAGACGATGCTTATTAGCTTCTTTGTTTTCACCATTTCGTGGAGAATAAATCCAAAATATTATAAATACACTATTTTTGGTGATCTGACATATTCATGTCCAATATAGGCCACCATAATCTGGCCAGTCAAAGAAGCAAAGAACAACAATCTACCCCAGGAAATTTGGGATAATCTCCTACAGAACTAAAGTAGCAAGAAACCAATTTATCAGAAGCATAGCTGTAATATGCCCAAGAGCCCAAAACAAAATTCAGTAGGGGGCTATAAAATCATACAAAAAATTGTTTCTGCACTCGTGCCCTCAGAGGCCTAAGCCTCAATCTGCTTAATCCAGCCATAAATGATTGAGTTCACTTCATTTGGGATTTCATCATGAGGGCAATGACCTGTTATTAACAGCCATATCATGAACTGATTAGGTTTTTGTTGACACTCATTTCTAAGCAGTTAACAATACAAGCTATCAAAACACTAGTTTATAACACAAGACCTCAAGACCATTTACCTGTTACTGACAACCCTCTCTTGAGGAGACAAAGAAATGATATAAAGCCTATGTCAAACATAGATTTAGAAGTACCTGCATTTACATCTTCAAGAACAACTGTGTTGCATTGCTGCTTTAGCAAGGATGCCGTCCACTTGGATTGCAATAATGGATCCTTGTTTCCCTGAGATTGTTTTTAAGATTGAAAACAAAAACATCAAGCCAATTCTCAACTCTAGTACAGAAGCTTTATAGAAACTACAAGTGCCATCTTGTTATGTAGAAGAGATGTATAGATCAACTTTATAGATTAGAAAAAAAGTATAACAAAAATCATTTATAAAATATGAAATTATTTTTAAAAAATCAGGATAGCTTTATTCATGTACCTGAATGAGCAAGACCTTTTTGTTGTACGAATCCAATAGGTAGTTTATTGGAAGAGATAGTTTGAGGCCAACTATGCTCTCCAAAACTGCCACTGTATTAGGATCATATGACTGAAAATCATGTTAAGGAAAACATATTATGAGAATAAAAACTGTCAGGAGGACACACTTATCGAAAGTTGAAACATTTTTAAAAGTATTCCAAAATTGAGTAGATTCGCTTCAAAGACATTCATTGGAATAGTTGCTATATAGGTGGAATTTCAGTTTACTCCATCTTCATATTTTAACTTTTTACACATCTTTAACTGAAATTGTGGATACAGCTCTTAAAATTTCCCCAAGCAGCCATTCATCTGCTCGTTCTGGATTCTGCAATGAAATAGGCAAATGACAATCAAAACCATTATAGAATTGAGGGATATCCCCGCAGGAMATAATTGATGATCACTAGAATTCAATGTTGTCTAGTTKCTTATGAATTATATACTATGTCAAAGCAATAAAACCCCATGGTTTTGAGTCTTGAGTACATAGATGCATCAAAAAAATGGTATTTCATTATGAAATTAAATTTTCAAAGATGAACTCCATAATGATGTAGAATCACTCCCAAGTCCCAACAATATTGCAGGAGGTTGAAAGGTGAAAACCTACTGTAGGATAGAACTTTTTCAGCATTCTTCTTGCCATGGCCTTCAAGTAGAACAGCAAAAAACGAGCACCCAACTGTGAAACTGCTGAGTTTGGATTGGGCTGCAATGAAAGAACAAGAATCTTCAAATGACAATAGTAATCAAACTCCTTTTTGTCCACTCTATCTGGTATAACATGACAATAAAATCCCATTTAAAGAAAAAAAATGTGTCAGAGAGAGCTGTATGGACTTGAAGGTGTGTTAAACAACCGAAACATACAGTTAGCATATATTGAAACATGCTAACCATGACATATAAAAACAATCCTTTGTCATTATCGAGCTATCAATACATAATAAGAATTTTGTAAAACAAGTCATCTTAAAGAGACACCATTCCAGGCAGGTTAGATGCCATTTCTCAGTAGGAGCTCAAAAGTCATGCTGACAAATTGACAATTAAAGTAGGCAGGGATTAATTGTCTTGAGTCTGCCCTCTTTTAGTGGCAATTACCTTATATATATGTTCTACGATAGTGATTGTTCACATGGGTCACGTGTCTCCTCTTTTTATGGTCATCTTGGGTAGTTCACCTTAATTGAGTCAATTTTGGCCATAGTACTTAATCTAAAATATTTATCCAATATGTTGATTTTGCATAGTGATACCTTGTCTAAGCAACTTGAATTTCAATAACAATGGTTTTTAATCCTTTCCTTGGTCATATTGATCCCTGATATGTCTCCGCACTGAAAAATATTCCAAAGTGTTTTTAAAAACCTTTTAAATGCTTGAGTCTTCTATTGGGGTTTTACAACTAAATTTGGTTGATAAAACCCTTGACAACACGTAAAAGTGAATATTAAAGACATTATTACAGCCGCCCAAAAGTGTACAACAGATTATAACATAAGGTAATCCACATTCATCATGGATGACAGAAAACGTACAACTTATCCTGAATGTAGGGAATAGTATTATAATAAATCCCTCACACTGCCTTAGCATTATTTAACCTGAAGTCACGGATGATCTATGGTAATTTTTAAGGTTGTTACCCCCTATATATTCTTCGTCTTCATAATTAGAAGTTAGAACCATGATAGAGTTAGTACAGTCCAATGGTCATATCATAATGAATTTTATTTAGCACTGTACTTTTGTGTTAGGGGTCTAAATAAAGTGACTTGAGTGATTTAATTAAGTCATGTGCCTTTTAAGTTACATGATGGTTGTTGTCACTGTGGTGTACCCAACCTCTTCTTTAACTCCATTGAGAAAGTGACACACTTACAACTCAAAATTTACCCTCAAAATCTACTCAACTATGGATTGATAGATACCAGAATTCACTTATAAAAGTAAAAAGATCTTAAGTGATTCTAACTACAGCCAATCACATGCCAGCGATGCAATTTAATCCAAATTACATCAAAAGTTTTACGATTAATAAAGCCCGCAGAGTAAACCCAACAATCGCAATAATAATAGAACACAAAATCTGTATTTGTCTACAATTAAGGTTAAACCACAGGGAATGGTTGTTGGGGAACAATTTACCTCCTAGCCATAGGAAATCCTACATGATTGCCACCCTCGAGCAAAGGATATGGAATGACATGGACAATGGGTTCACTCTCATAGACACAATCTCAGATCTCATAGTGTTGGAATGATAGTAATCTTCACGTGGTCATTTGTCGCTAAGCACCCTTTTTATTGTATTTTTTATATATTTTACTAGGTTGGCCTAGTCACCCTTTTGGAGTGTGTGCCCTTCTTTTGTGGGCCCATAACCCCCTTTTTAAGGGACTCCTCACTCGAGGTGTGTATTAATACACGACTCAAGCTCTCATTTGTATCATTTCATCATATTGATTCATAGTGATTGATTCTTTAGCCTATGGGCACCATATCTTGTGTTTTTTCCTCTTCTTTTCTCTTTGTGATGTGTTTATGCCATATGGTTCATGCTGATTTGGGGTTTGTTGGTGGTTCCATTTGATTCTTCTCTCTTGTGATCTCAACATGGTATCAGAGCGAGTGTGAACTTCCTCTTCCTTATTCAACCTTCTTTTATGGTTGGTTTTTTTCTCCTTGTAATTGGCATTTTCTCCCTTGTGCGCATTAATGGTGGCACTAATTTTTCCCTTCCACAACACACTCACGTGAGGGTTCATTGTGGCTATATGTTGGTTTTGTCACCCACA
>SNQJ01S0216603.1:0-15464 GCA_010110895.2 Picea sitchensis | reverse complement strand
CATATAAAGCTACATATACGAAATGAGTGCCTTCTTCCTTGGAATATACACAGTGATCAACCTTGATTCTCACAAATCCCAAACTAAGGATGTATGTGTCAAAATTTTGGTACCACATCCATGGTGATTTCTTTAGACCATAAAGGGATCGTTTCATTTTTCACATAAGATCTTTCATTCTCTTTGTTGCAAATCCTCTGGAATGTTTCATGTAGATTTATTCTTCCAAGTCCCCATGTAGGAATGTTTTCTTCACATCCATTTTCTCTATATCAAGATCAAATGTTTTATCCAGATATATTAGTACTATAATGGAAGTTCATTTTTCAAAAGGGGAAAAAATCTCACTGAAGTCAACTCCCTCGATTTGGGAATACCCTTTCGCTACTAGTCAAGATTTGTGTTTCTCAACTTGACCTACTGCATTCAACTTTTTCTTGAACACCGACTAGCTACTAACAAGTTTCCTTCTATGAGGTAGCTCAACCAAATCCCATGTCTCATTATTGTGTAAGGATTCCATTTCTTCAACCATGCCATCCATACAAAGTTTACCCTTTGTAAATTTGATTTCCTCCCTGATTGACTTGGGCTCCTCATTAGTGGAAGATAACACAAATGCAGAATGGAAATCAAGTAGAGTATACCTTTCATCTAGTTTCCTTACTCGTTCAGATGTACTTACCATCATAGTTGGTTTTTCCACCTCTTCATATGATTCAATAGACTCATTTGAATCATGTTCTTTGTTCCTCAGTTCAAACAACAAATTCTCTGGTTCTTTCTCTGTTTGAACCCATTCAGTATTGGAAGTTCCTTCGACTTCCTTGAAGATCACATCTTGAATATACACAATTTTCCTTAATGGAATATCCCATAGATTATATTATTTCTTTCCATCCTTGTAGCTAATGAAAATATACTTGAATACCTTGTTGTTCATCTTGTTCATATTTTCCTTGGGAACATGCACAAATTCATCACATCCAAAGACTCTAAGATGTGAAATTGAAGGATTCTTACCAAACCATACCTCATATGGATTCAAGTCGACTAGCGTTGATGAAGTATACATATTTATCAAATGCAGTGTCAACTGACTCTACCCATAATTCTTGTGTGATCCTAGCACCACTAAGCATGCTCCCTAGCAACGTCTTGTTCATTCTTTCAACAACTTCATTTTGTTGTGGGGTATATGGTGTGGTATTTTTGCGTGCTATGCCAAACTGGTTGTTGAACTTCTCAAAATACTTTCCATAGAATTTGCCTCCATTGTCAGTTCTCAACACTTTGATCTTCCTATGTGTTTTGTATTCCACATGAGATTTAAACTCTTTGAATTTATCAAAAACCTTTGATTTATTCCTTAGGAAATATAACCATGTCTTCCTGGAAAAATATCCTATGAAGGAAACATAATACATAGATCCTCCTAGTGAAGGGAACGATACAGGCCCAAACACGTCACTATGTATCAATTCTAGAATCCATTTTTCCCTTGTATATCCAGATGGGAATCTAACCCTATTTTGTTTTCCATATATGCAATGCTCACAAAAATTGACTTCCAAATTACAATAAGGAAAACCTTCAACCATAGCTTTGCTATGCATAGCTCGAAGTACTTTTTTTCCAATAAGTCCCATCCTCTAGTTCCATAACATGGTTGGGTCGACTTGACGAAGAACATTCGAGTTGGTTTGTATCGACTCAACCTGATTTGTGTCGAGTTGAATTCAAGAACAATAATGTTGTTTCATCCATTTAAGTCGACGATCCCTAAAAACATGTATAGGGTTCCAATCTGAAATCATTTCATTAAGACCATCGCTCCCTAACCATTTTTCATGTATCCTTCTGAAATATAGTGTGCACTCCTGTGTCACTCATTTTTCTAACAAATATCGAATTTATTTCCAAACCCAAAATATGTAGCACACCTAGAAGGGTCCTACTCATCCCATCTTGCAATATCATTCAGACTCTTCCTTATCAAACAATTTTTATTTTCAAGTCATCCCCCAAGAATACATCTCCCCCTTCATATCTCTCATATTAACATAACCATTCTCTATGGGGTGTCATGTGAAAGGATGCACATGATTTGATCAACCAAACATCATGATTGGATTGTGTACTAGTCGACGCCATATACACATCATCTCCCTTATTCGTAGCAACATTTCTCTTAGTTGACCACTTCTCGTCATATCTTGGACTGATCTATGTCGCTTTCGAATTGTAGTCCTCTCTTGTAATGCCATCTTTACCTCATTTCCAACATCTTCTTGACGATTAAACCATGGATTTAGATCTACCCTTCGACTTAGACTTTCTACCAAATAATTTTCCTTTATCTTTGTTGGTCGATCGAATTCTCACCATCAAGGCATCTTTGGTTGATCCTTCCATGTTCTTCCATCTCATTTATTCTGAAAACATATATGAACCATATCTTCAAGTGTTAATGTGGTCAAATTACTCCCTATAGCCACAACTAAGTTATCCCATGAGTTTGTAAAAGAACATAACATGCTAATACATTTCTCCTCCTCTTTGATTTTAATATGCACAAGCAATAACTAACTTATTAAAATATTGAATGCATCCAGGTGCTTTGTTACTAAGATCCCATCATGCATCCTTAGAAGATACAGTTTCTTCTAAAGGAACAACTTATTTACCAATGATTTCAACTAGTATAAGCTTCCCAACTTGTCCCACAGTTTCTTTGCAAAGTATTAACTTGAGACATTTAGCAACATTAAATCTAAAAGATAATTTTGAATCATATTCCCTACCATTCTCTCTAGTTTCTCCCATTCTTCCCTCGACATACCCATCAGAATGGTTCTAGGGCTCACAACTTCCTATTGTTCTCGATCTACAAGGAGATCTTCCATATTAAGCTCCCAAATCTCAAAATTATAGCCATTGAATATTTCAATCTCTATCCTCAAACTGGTTGCCATTCTTTCAAGCACAACTTTCAAAGATCACCAACTTACAACTCCCACCGGGTCTTGGTTTAGCTCATATCCAAGATCTCCTTAAACTTGATCTAATACAACAAATGTATCAAAGAAGCTTTGAATATTTGTGATACCATATGTAGATAAAACTAATCCTCACACTAAACCAACTAGGGAAGAGAAAACAAATTTAAGCATAAAATAAATGACAAACACACATAGTACATAGATATTTTACCTTGGAAACCCTTAACCAAGAAAACCATCATTCCTTGAGCATCTTTCTCTCTTGTTGTATTATCCACTCATTTAATGAAGAGTTACATGACTAAACTTGGTCTACACCTGAGACATAATCATCGATCACTTCGACCTTCAACTTGACTATCAACTCGACTTGACATGTCAATCAACTCATTAACCAATTGATCCACCTTGTCTATATAGTTGGATGAATGTTACTTCATTGCAAAGAATATAACAACCCAACGAATATACATTTTCATATATATGTTTCTTAATTGTATGAGTGTTTCATAAAATTAATGGTGTAAACAACATTGGTATCCAGTCACTAGAATCAAAATTGATAATGCATATAGCTATGATGGTGTATCAACCTCATCCATCTGAAAGAATCCTTTGGGTGTTTTCAATCAATTTCATTTTCTACTAATCAATAAAGGGTTTGTTGATTGGACATTTGGGACAACTTCAACTCATTAAGAAATCCACTACAATCAGAGATAAACACACACATTGAACCATGATGGAGTCTTAACCTCAAGAATATTGAGAGACCTAGTGCAGTTGGATATCAACATGCAAATGAGTTGCACTAAAGACATAGATCTCAATGACACAACATTTTCATAGTCTTGGTTTTTATTGACCTAATTACTATTGTTTTTTCCACCAGTTGATGTGTGTAGGCTACACCAAAGAGTAGGCCATACTTCTAATCTTGAAGAGTAGTTACACTCAAATATGAACCAAGAATAGAGGCCTTGTAGCCATTCAGATAATAGATATTTTTCAATAAATTAGAGAAATAAAGATCAAAAAATTAATTTTGCAAAGTATCTGTGTTTGTGAAGCAAGTGGACTATAAGTCCTCATTTATAGATCAATTGAAAACCTTTGTTATATGATGGCTTGTGTTATGAATTGGTTTCAATATCGGTTTTTTTAATCTTATGAGTGTTTTTTGGCATGACATGTAACTATGCTTACTTGACTAATGAGATAAAAAACTTGTGGAGTCATGAAACATTCTATGGAGTTTATAAAAACCATGAAGATGATTGAATCTTATTTTTAATAAATGTATATGCTATGATGTGCATGCACTTAAAGACACGATTCCTTAGTCCTTAGAATTTCTATCCATGAAAGGGAATAGACTTCTATCTAAAGGATCCTTTGTGACTAATAAGTTAAGTATATTTGATGACTCAATAGAGATGGATTAATTTTGAATGAATGATCATAGTTATGATAATGATGATAAAATATCAGATTATGTAATGTACTACTATCTATATTGAATGCTAGTATTATTTTCTACTTAATTTAAAAGATAGAATGTTGGAATTTTGTTGACTAGAGAAAATCTTCATCTAAACATTGTATATGGAATCTGAAATAATTTAAAAAATTGTCATTGAATACATGAATTGAATGGATTCTTGTTGAAATGGTCTAACAATATTGAAACAAATATTATCATAATGTTCCCATCAATGCACATTTAGACCAAAAAACCCCCTCCCTCTTCATGTTGTTATGAAGGTGTTGTGACTAGCACTACAACCCCTCCATTTTACCTCCTATTTTGATATTTTCCTAAAATGGATCCTCCTTATTTTTTAAAACTTAAAGAAAATTATCATTAGTCCCTTTGATCAAATAAAATCTTCTTCTGGTAACTAGTGATTCCCTTGAAAAAATTGAAAAATTCTTCAAAGTGGAAGTCTTAAGAAATTTTCGGCGAAGTTCTTTTCAACTCTTCCAAGCTACTCGGAGGAGTTCCCTTCAAATATTCTAAGCTACTTATAGGAGTTCCCTTCAACTCTTCCAAGCTACTCAGACGAGTTCCCTTGAACTCTTCTGAGCTTCTCAGAGGAGTCCCTTCAACTCTTATCTGATGCTTGGAGGAGTTCCCTTCAACTCTTCCGAGATGCTCGGAGGAGTTCACTCCAATCGCTCCGATAAAGAAAAATTGTTCAGAAAAGTTGTTATAAAATCCTTCAAGCTACTCGGAGGATTTTTTAAGAAATCCCTTGAAGTCACCTAACGCATTTAATGCTAACTAATTGACTTTAAGTTATATAAATGAAACGTTGTTGAATTTATTTTCACTGTGTCATTTTCCTTAGACTAGACACAAGAGAACCGTATAAACATCGTTCAAGCAAATTGTCCTTCCTGTCCATCTACACGTGGCAGTGATCAATCGGTAAGTTTGTTTCCACCTTGCTATTCTCTTTGCTTAACAAATTAGGGTTAAGGTTTCTTTCCCCCCTATTTTCCTCCTGCATGATGTCAAACCTAATTCGCATATGTTCCCTTGGATTATTTTCCTCTACCGCTTCACCTCTACGCCCTCATCAATGAATCAATCCCTCTCATGGCTAAGGACTAAAAAAATTGAGTGCTCCTTGAATTGTTACCATTTCCAAAACATTAGATCCGAATGAAACTATCGTGAAACCCCTCCTTGCCATTTTTTTCTAGGGCACAGAAACCAGACTTGAATAGACTCTGAGCTCATGACCTGTTCTTCTAAACTAGTCGAAAGGCTCCTCACTATTGCTGCGTATTTGCAAGTTTTTTCCCAGAAATCATTTTAAGTAACTCTCTGAAGCATATTGAAGAAGTTACTATTAACTTCTCTGTCATGATCAAGAGAGTTATTGTTAACTCCTCTGATCTACTCGGAGGAGTTACTAGTAACTCCTCTGAGCAAACCAGAGAATTTATTTGATAAACATTCGAGCAAACCCCTAAGACTAGTATATAATCTTCTGAGTATTGCTCGGAGGAGTTACTATTAACTCCTCCTACCTACATTTAAAATTGTTCATTTTTCTCAAAGAATTGCTCAAATATTTCACAATCTCAGTAGGCAATTGATTTCTATATACAAAGAACAACATATCTTGAATAACTGTTTATGAATTTTTCTAATGACGTGCTACAAATGTATGCAGTTTCAGACATGTCACCATGAAAGAAAGCAACAATGAATCCAGCAGGAGCTGAACCATCTGGCAGCTCTCAAAAGACAACATATAGGGAAATAGTTAGGACTATATACGATGATACATCAAGGGTTTTGGAAAAAGAAGGAGAGACTTTGAAATGGGGGAAAGTCTATCACATGTTCAAGAAATCAAATTTCTCTACAGAAGAAAAAGACCCATGCGAACTCCAAGCATTCAAGAACATCAGAAAATCAGGGATTTTCAGAGTGGTTGCACACCCAAAAGTATTCCCTTATGCAGATGTTATCTCCTGGATTTTGAAGAACGCGGACGTAGAAAACATGTATATATTTAATGCAAGAAAGAATTTGATAGCTTCATTCACACCTGATGATCTAGACAAATGTTATCACCTAGAAGTTGGAAACAAAAAGTTAGATGGCCAACTCCTTAGCGAGTTAGAGATCACCCCGATGGATTTTTTCCCCACCTGGTATAAAGCGGATAAGCAATTCAAATATCGGGTCAAAGGTCGATATCCCACTACCAATATGAGAAAACCATACCAGTATATGGTAGCCATACTATGCAGGTTGTATGGAGAACTGGATGCAACACAGTTCCCTTTATCGTACATGCCATTAATTTATTAATGTGTGGATGTAGGAACCTCATTCAATTGGGCAGACATATTGTCTAAGAATCTTAAAAATACAGTTTCAATTGTTACACAAGCACAGTCAGGTAGCTTCCCCAGTTTCCATATGGCTTCATATCTGTTGGAAATCACGTGCATAGCTAAAAAATACCCGAACATGGGATGGAGTTGGTTGCCCACTGATGCTTCTATCCATATTTACTGCAAAGTACTCTAGGAGCACAAATACCGAACATATTATCAAAGGATCTATGAACACTTTCTCACACCATTATATGAGTTCATTTTTTGCACCTCCCCATCCTGTATGACTGACAAGGCCATAGTTGTTATAAGGAAAATCGGGGATTGGTATCTAATGGATCATGGTACATATATAAGGATATATGGTGCAATGAAACCGCCTCACCTACTTCCCAGGTTCGTCCCATATAAACTTGTGCTCTAGGAAGTAGCATATCAAACAATCATACATGGGGTTAGAGGAATGTTGTATAGATCAAATAAAGACAGATGGCCTCCAATACCTCTTTTCATTGGAAATTATTCCTTTGAAAACACCGAACAGGCCCAGACAGAAGTAGACATATTTCTCTCCTACCATTTTGGAGAGGAATGATTCAGGAGACACAACCCCAAGAACATTGTCAAAAACCATATTCATAGAATGAGACTCCCTTACGAATACACCACAGAGTTCTGGGAAGAAGAAGGAGTACATCATAATGCTAGAACCTATGATGAGGTTATTTTTAACAACCGAGGTCAACCAAGAGGTAGGATTGAGGATGAAGAAGTTGCAATGGAGGCAGATAGAAAAGATGCAGAAAGGAGTGACACTGAGATATCTTCACCCATATCTCTCTCGATCCATTTAGGTTCTATAAAAGAAGAATAGGAAGCACCAACTGAAAAAAAAGAGAGGAGGGACAAAGAGAAAGTGTTGAAGAAGAAAAATGATGCTAAAAAGAAGAAAAAGTTGGAAGCTAACAAGGAAAAGGTTGTTGCAGAAAGTGAATCAAGAGCAAAAGTGTAAGCCGAAGAAAAAGCTGTTGCCGAAAAGGAAAAGGAATTAGTTGAAGCATCAAGAATAGTGGCATAAATAGTAGCAGATAAAGTTGTTGAAGAATAAAGGTAGAAGAAGGAAGCATAATACAAAGAATAAAACACACACCCCATTGACTTGAATGTCCCTGGAACATCCACTGCAGGTACAAAGACATAAGAAACAAGTAGTGTGTTGGGTCTTGGGCTATGGGAACCTTTTTGGTCGACTGAGATAATGCACATCTGAAGTTTCACATACGATAGAAAAATGGTCTGGATCATACAAGAAATGGTTTAAAAAGTTCCAGCAGCAAAGGGAGCTCCTCTATCTGTAGTAACCCAGGTACCCGTTATAGGATATGTTAGAGAAAACCCTGTGGCGATAACCAGAGTAGGATTTGCATTCATGGATGCAACTATAGATAATATGCAAAGGTTGTTCCAACGGAACGAGGAGAAGGAACTGAAGATCAAAGAGTTAGAAGAGAAGCTCCAACAATCAAGGATAGATGAGATAAGTCTTCTCATTTTTAAAGCTAGTGCAGGAAAAGTGAGAAATGATTTGGAAGATGCAATCATCGATATGTACACCAACTTGCATCTCTTCCAAAATGTGGTTGCAACAGTGATTGAACAAAAAAACAAGATACAGATGCAGTTGACGCAATACAACATTATCCGAGAAGGTATATCCAATATTGATACTTGGATAGAAAAAAATATTGATGTGCCTCCAAAATTATACAGACCCTTGAAATCAACGAGGAAGACATATCTGTATGTGCTAGATCATTTACAAAAACTAGGGAAATGAGAAGACAAAGAAGTGACCAAAGCAATAGGAATTTTCTCTAGAATTCACAAAGTTGCTCAAGAGTTGATAAGGCATGGTCGGCTCCCAATGTTAGACAAACTTGGGAAGATATTAGTCATGGAGGAATTAGTGAATGCAGTTCAGGAAAGTACAAGCAGAAGGAGACAAGTGGTTGAAACATCAACTTTCGTCTCAACCGATATTATTGATCAACATTTGATACAACCAATGAAGCTCCATACTATGATACAATCTTACATGAAAAAATTGGAAAAAAATATGAACACCTTGGATGATAGCGTGGCCATGATCGAAGCAATGCTAGAGAAACTATCTTACAGGACGATTGAGGCACAGTATAATCAGTTGGAAGTTTGGATGGATTATCTCTAGAGCAAAATACCATAGGAAAAGGACAAACCATTGTTTTCTCTTTCGTCTTTTTCCTAACTATCTCAAATTTCATCATTGTGCCTCTTTTCATAAGAAAAGGGATTGTGAATAGTATTTTAATTGCTCCTTCAATAAGAAGGTGAAAAGACAAATAGCAGTTACCATTTTTTGTATAAAGTATATTAGAAACTCTAGAAGAAGGGGATTTTAGACTTTTTACTTTTCAAGCATTGTATAGACCCAAGAACTATTTCAAGAAATTATACAATGTTAATGAATATTGAGAAGTCCTCAAGGCCAACATTTTTTAGAAGAAATATTTTGTAGAAACTGATCGAAGCTTTGAACTACTTCAAGTGAGGATGTTTGTTGTTTCTATGGACTATAAGAATGCTTTGTTTGTTGTAGACTAATTGTTACGCAATCTTAATCACATTTTTGCAGTACTGGTATTTCTTTGAATATTTCCATGCCTTGAGTTTCGTGAGTTGTTACAATATATGTTAATGTAATCTGGACTAATCTGATTATATACATATATATGCTATTGCTTCTAATCTTTCTCTTTTTATGCAACTAATTGTGTTAGAATTGTTTTAAGGTTTGGTTGCATTATAACTCACCGGTTGCTTTATATTTGCTCCTAACTAGGATAGGTTAGCATAGATTAGTGATAGGTTAGTTGTATTTACATACATGGGATTCATCTACATCTCTACCTTGCATCCATCCTCGCATCAGTACACTAGACCTTAACCGGTAACAAAAAATCAAAGTTAGCAATAATGGCAGTCAGGCCAAATTATGGATGGGACTCCTAAACCAAATGATGTACAGTCTAATTGGGACCTTATACCAGGGAGTACCCCTTGTTTTTGTAGGGGGAATTTGTACCTCAACGGAAGGTACATTATAAATCCTACCACTGGAGTGCATGAAAATCCATCTATAATCAGATTCAACCATCCTTTCAACGTGTTAATGCTTGTTATGTAATGGAGTGGTGAAATGATAGCTAAAAAGGATGCTATAAAATATCATAGGTAATGTTGTAACCTAGGTCTACACCCCTTCCCCTCCTCTCTCATTTCCCTATTCCTTAATAAATGTTTTCCTCTTCTGGTTGGTTAAGTCGGTTTTCCATTACTGAGTGACTTGGTTCTCATTCGTTTCTTTCTTGATTGAGTCTTCGTGCATTTTTGTTTCTATTTTTTCTTGAAGGATAATTACATGTCGTATTTGGTTCGGAATGATTGTCATCATGGTTTCCATTGATTGAGCTCACAGTAGGTCGACCAAACCTTTTTGTATGCACAGGAAACACCCATGGACAAAACACAACAATTCAGAGCGGTCATTTTTGGGCCTGGATTGTCAAAACAGACAGGGCAATTTTCAACGGTAAAGATCCAACATGTCGATCAAATCAATGACTCTCATCCACTCGAGGGTCTAGAATCATGCAGGGTTTAAAAGAAGGCATTAGGAAAGTCACTTCATGACTTGGGCGTTCAAGTGTCCGAACTTTTTATTGTTTCGATCGCCAAAGTGTCGAACTCACAAAGTATTTAATGTTAAACATGGCTTAATCCCTAGTTAATTAGTGATAAGCACTTGCTAATCACTTCGAATGATCATCACTTTGAGATATTTTCATGTGTTACATCTAGAAACTCCCGAACATTGAACTGTCGAAGTCTCAAAGTGACATCAGGATGCCACGTCACTTCGGTCCCATACTACTTCGGGAGATTTCCATACACAAAATTCAAAAGATCATGAACTCCGAAGTGTTGAAGTAACGAGAGACTTCCACATCACTCCGGGCCCATACTACTCCGAGAGAAATTCATGCTTCACAATCCAAAACTCTCGAAGCCCGAAGTGTTAAAGCACGTGGAAACCATCAGTTGAGACACGTGGCACACTCATTAGTCATGGCACGTGGCACTCATTCCAGGTCATTTGGTTGTGTCATTTGCCCATTTTTAGGTGACACGTGTCACCCTTCTTTCCATGACACATGATCGATATGACATCTGGCTGCCACATTAGATTCAGGAGATCTTCACTCCGGGGGATTTCCAAGCACAACATTCAGAAGCTCCTGAACTTTAAAGTGCCGAAGTAACGAGAGATTGCCACGTCACGTCGGGAGATATTCATGCTCCGCGTTCAAAATCTCTCGAGCTCTAAGGAATTTTCCTCATCGCTAAGTATGGCTACGTAGGTTCTAATATGGCATATAGATAGAAAATTTAGCAGGGGCGCTAAAATAGCAGGGTTACCCAGATCACAGATTGTGACAAGATCGACAATCACACTTCATTGTAGGGACGGAAAATGCTCGAACATTAATTTTCCAAACGGGTCCCGCAATTGAAACCATGGTATAGCTTATGAGGTACGTGGAAACTTGTGGTGGATTGCGAGGGTTGCAGCGATATGGACCCAAACCACCCTCAACAACTTCTGTAATCATGTGCTTATATGACGCGAGGTCACCATGTCACTCCAGGAGATTTTCACGCTGCACATCTAGTTGTCTCCAGTGGCCTCCAACAACACGCGTGCACACCATGATCAATGAAGAAATCGGCTCTGTCACTTCGAATCAGTTTCTGCCACAATTACAGTTCATCCAGCTCATGCATCAGTTTAGTCTCAGAGACAGTAGCAGTTTTTAGTTAATTCAATTCCAGAACTATTTTAGATTAAATTAATAAGTGGTATTCTATGTGTGATAAGAACCACTCTTTTGATTAAGTCGAGAGTGAAGTATACATTGTTGTACTCCAACAATGTGTTAGTCAATTTAATTAGGTGTTCTACAAATTTTAGTGTAGAGTTATGTCTCATTCTTAGATGGACGAGAGCCTTTGCAACCCTGATAAATATGTAGTTTATGTACATTTTGAGGGTCAGGGTTTTGGGGAAAGGATAGAAATACATCAGACCGATTGGACCTGTTCTATGCATAGATTAAATCTCTCTACCTGGTGAACATACTCTTGATGATAGTGTTTCGTTCAAATCTTCATGTGTTTTAATCTTATCTTGAATGCAGTTTTTTATTTGTGCAAAGTACATTTCATTTTATTTGAATATTGTATAACTTATCTTTATTGATATGCAACATGTGAAAACAACTAATGCTTGGTGAAGATTTTTTTTTATCGCAACCTGAAGGAGTAATTTTGTTTTTGATACATGTTTAATGTCTTGAAATGAGATTTTAAGTATTGAACTTCTTGCAGCAGATTATTCATTGAGTAATTTGTTGTTTCCCTTTGTTTTCTATTATTTCACTTGTCTGTCATTAGTGTGCCACTAGCTAAGGAGGATCCTCATCCATATCATTTTTCCAACCCAACCATGCTCTTGTCCTGGTAGAACCAACCCTCTGACCAACCAACAAAAAAAAATAAAAGAAACAACCATTCTAAACTAATAGGTTACCTAGCTTTGCTCTTTAGCAGTCAGGTGCAAACCTTAGGACCAACATCTTCTGGCGTCGTTGTCGGGGAACAGAGTAATGAAGTATCTTTCCTTGGGAGAACAACACCGATCAGATCTGGTTTTTGATGGTGAACAAAATCCAGGCACACATATGACTGAAATCTTTCACCTGACGACTCCACAATCAAAAGACTCCACTGGAGAATGAGCCCACCTGATAGAGAATGGAAAGATGGAAGGGACAAACCATGTACCAAGCTATCAGTATTTTCACAGAGCTCATATTTTTCTTCATCAATTCATTCTTGTCTTTTCCTTTGCGTGTGAAAAGAATTTTCTTATGCTTTGTTTACTCAAATGATTATAAGCCTACAATGGTCAATCCATCCTTGAGAAGAGAAGATCTTCCCTCTTGCATTATCGATCTTAATGATTTGAACCCACTAACCATAATGTTGATCATATCCAAACTTATCCAGATCATGACCAGTCATTTAAGCCTGTGAATAATAAATCTGATTCACCACTTATTGAAATCATTGTTCCACTTTGTAATCAACTTACCGAAATTCAGTCCGGCATCAAGAAGTATTACAAACCCCTGAAGCTACCACTTATCCTTCATGCCTATCCTACCAATTTTATTGATTACCTTCCTCTGTTTAATGGAGAATACCATGTCATAGCTAAGAAGCACCTGTAATCTTTTAATAATTTCATTGACAATTTTCAAATTATGCATGAGGATGTAGTTACGAGAGATATTCTGCAAATCTTTGTTTGGAGATGCATCATTTTGGTTCAAAAATTTAGAAGCTGATTCTATTAGCTCATGGACTGATTTGCGTAATGTGTTTTTGAGGTATTGGGGTGAGAAAAAATCCTTTGAACAATACCTTTCAGAGTTCTATGCCTTGAGAAGGGAGCAGGATGAAGTTGTTATTGTATTCAATAGAAGGTTTCATAATTTTTATCTTAATATGCCCATGGAAATTCAACCTACTAAAGTTGTTGCCATGGTGCAATACATAATTGCACAACACTATGATCTGGTTCTTTTTCTCAGAGAGAGAAGGTCATCATCATTGCAGTGGATGTTCAATGATGCAGAGGAGATTGAGGACAACATCCGAGCTTGTGTAAGGCTCTTAAATCGAGTTTGGGACGGAAATTTGGAACATGAACGTGTTTATAAGCAACATAAATCATATTTGTATACAGAGGAATCCAAGGAATGATATGGACAGTGGAAACCTGATCCAGGTTCTTATTTTCAAGATACTAATGCATCTCACTTTTGGATTTTTATTCTTCCTCAGATCCTGAAGCTAATAAATCAGTTTTTTCTATTCTTGAAACTAAGTATATTGATGATTATCACAAAGATGGATTTACATGTATAGGTGAACCTTTTCTTAGTTATGAGCAGAGGGATTAGTTTGTTAATGATGACTTTCATGAATTTTTTGAAGAGAGTGATGATCAATTTTCCAAAAACAAGTTTCTTCCCCTCAACATATGACTGTAAATGTCGGGGATCAACTCACATTCTTGACTTACGATGACTTTCAAATTATATGTGTTTAAATTTTGGTCAAGAAAAAGAGGAGGAGATATAGGAGCAGTTGAACATGTTTTCTTTCTCTTCAAATGATGCCCTCACTACACGAGTTGTTCCTACTCCTAGAATAAAAGGAAGTAATCGGCTACCCTCTGATTTTTACGATGCCTTTTCTTTGAAAGCTATTGAAGACATTTATGTACAAGGAAATAATCAACAGCTACAAGGTAAATGTGTTGCTCAAAGATTTTATGAAGATCAGGATGCTTGTGACATCATAACTGTAGATGTCGGCAACAATACTATAGTTGCATTTGCCATTGCCTCAAATGCTTCTAGTAGTGATGAAATTACCAATCTAAACTTAAAGGGAGAAATTGGCAGTGGAAACATATTGCAACATTTTCACGTTCCGTTTTCGGGTCTCAAAAATGAGGATGTCGGTGTTTCTACGGAAGCAAATTTTTCACAAGGGAAATTTGTTCATTTGGAGCAGAAAGAACATGAGTTTACTATCAATATAGAGGTAATTGGTCATGATTTTTATGATTCGATGGCTGCATACTTAGAGGATTATATCAGTTTTAATCCTCTATCATGGTTTCACCCTAAGTGTGGGGTTAGTTTTCAAAGCAAGCTGTCATTCCATTTTCAGTTTTTTATTTTCACGAAGCAGGTTCAAGAAATCCAGTTAGTAGATCAATTTCTTGAATGGTTACTATGGAAATCTGCTTATACCTGAGTAGAAAGTTTCAACAAATTAGGAGTAGGAGAATAAGCTCGTAGTTCGAGCATTTAATTTTTAGTTCGAAGATTTTTTTTCAGTGTGTTGGTTTTCAATAGCTTGTTTGAATAAGAGACTCCATAGCCCAAAAAAGGCACTGGGGTTTAGATATAGTCTCAAGTTTCAGTTTGAACAAAGACTCCATAGCCCAACAAAGGCACTGGGGTTTAACTGCAGTCTCAAGTTTCAGTTTGAACAACGACTCCATAGCCCAACAAAGGAACTGGGGTTAGCTTCAGTGTTAATTTTCAGAGATGAATGGCTGAGAGACAGTGACAAAGATACATGGGACACATACAGAACAGAGGTAAGAAAATGAAGGTGGGAGAAAGTTATTAAATTTAAAGGCACCGATATGTTGTTCTTAGCACCTCACAGGGAAGTGTTATCCTCGGTTAGAGCCAATGTTGTAACCTAGGTTTGCACCGGCCCTGCCCCTCCTCTCTCATTTCCCTATGCCTTAATCAATTTTTTCCTCTTATGGTTGGTTAAGTTAGTTTCCCATTACTGAGTGACTTGGTTCTCATTCGTTTCCTTCTTGATTGAGTCTTTGCGCATTTTGTTTCT
>SNQJ01S0216601.1:9246-24710 GCA_010110895.2 Picea sitchensis | reverse complement strand
TGTTGGTCCCATTCACAGGTCATTGTTGTCGGTGTCTAGTCCTAGTACAATTTTTGTTCCTTGTTCCTAGTTCTGTGTTCCTCGTTCCTCATTCCTTGTTCCTTGTTCCTTGTTCCTTGTTCCTTGTTCCTTTTTCATTGTTCCTTTACCATGGTGTAGTCCCCAAGATCCATTAATTTTGTACAAAACATACTAATGGCATAAAATGTCCCACACAAAAGCCAAATATCTGCTACATAAGTCTTTTGTCTTTTTTCAAGGAATATGTAACGAATATCAACTCTAAGAAGATTCAAATAGGACCTTATAAGAACCTTATGTTCTTTCCTTAACCATGGGTGACATAAAACTATCATTAAATGGTGCAGGAGCATCGCTCCAAGCCAGCTATGTGCCAACGAGCCAACACATCAAAGCGTGTGTTCAATGGAGAAGAGAGGCACAGCCCTCTCATTTTCAAATTTCAAATTTTGAAATTGTATTTAATGATTGTAAGGCTGGTAGAGCCAAAAGCCATGCGTGTACCCAGGATTTAGATAAAGGTTTCCTTAAATAGTTATAAGTCTGAGATCTAGATCTGATTCGGACTAGACAACCATTCAATGTAATTGAATGTAAATTAATGAGAGTTGGTGAGGATGGAGGGAAGCGCTCGAGGAGCCCCTCATTGTAAAAAGATCTTCTTTGTATATAGTTTTTTTAGTAAGCAGGGTAAGAAGGCCGATAAGAAAAGAGAGAATAGGGAGAAGAGAGGAGAGTCGAGACTCTTTTGCAGTCTGAGCTCGAACACATTGTAATCAGGCATTCTTGATTAATACATTCATAACAATTTTTCCTACATGTTGTTGTTCATGTGTTTGTGAGTTCCTGAATGAATGTATTTATGTGTTGATGATATGTTGTATATGTATGTTAGGTATGCATTTGCAGGGATAGATAGATTTCCCTATCTGTGAGTTCTTTGATTTCAGGTTTGGGTTCTTTGTGGTTTCATGCAAGGGTGCATGACATAGTACTGTGGTCTCTGAAAAACTAGTGTAGGAGTGCACTTCTGAATTCTGCAGAATTTCAGACAAAGACGTGCCAGGAGGGTGCACCAGCTGTAGTCATTGAATCAAGGAAGAGTCCTCAGGGTCGCTAAACACCCTGAAGGAAGAACTGTGCAGAGGAGAGCACAGAGAGGAGAAGCATAATTAATGAGAATTTTGTAAAGGCTCTACCAGGGGGGCATTGAGCAAATGCGCAGGATGCATTCAGCCAGTGCATAGAGTGCACTTCTGAATTTTGCGGAATTTGGACAGAGTTGTGCCAGGAGGGCACACTAGAGGAAGTATTAAACTCAAGGAAGAATCCTCAAGGTTGTTGAACACCTTGGGGGTAAGATTGTGCAGAGGAAGGCACAAAGATAACATAATCACTAAAGGTTATGTAGAGCTCTACTAGGAGGGCATCGAGCGAGTGCAAGGAGTGCACAAGAGGAGCTCTATTTCAAGTTCAGGGAAGACAAAATGTCTGAAGTTCTGTGAAACTCTACCAGGAGGGCATCAAGCAGTTGCATAGAGTGCACATAAGAACTCTATTATGAGTTCTGAGAACAAGTAGAAATGTCAACGAGAAGACACTCACAGAGTTGTTGAACACTCTGTGGAGAAAGGCTCTGCAAGTTGTGCATCGATCCGAAGAATGACAGGAGCACGTGAACCATTTCTTTACAGGAAATACTTCAGATCTGAGTTTAGCGAAATACTCAGTAGCAAAAGGAGTGTGCAAGGGTGGACTTATTATAAGTACCAAAGCTCAGGAGGAACAGTGCCTTTGCATACAAAGCAATAGAAGAAAGGAGCAGAAGGTCGAGAAACTCTTTGAGGTTTCATAGTCGACAAAGCTCAGGAGTTCGGCATTTTGGCATTTTGGAGTTCAGGTTCTGGAACGGAAAGTGATTTTGGGAGTCACTGCATCATGAACTTTCTGTTCACGAAACTCCAAAAAGGTTAGGGCCGTTGGATTGAGGGAGGCCTATAGCCGTCAGATCATTTCGACATTTCAGAATTCAGGGTTTGGAGTGGCAAGGGATTTTGGAGTCACTGCATCACGAACTCTCAGTTTGCGAAATCATGCCAGCCATTGGATCTGGAGTGCAGTGGCCCAAGATTCGTTGGATCATGGATACGTGCACAGGAGGAGCGCACATAGGAGGTGCACAGAAAATCAGATCGTGACCATCAGATCTCGCATAAAGGACCGATAGCCATCGGATCCGGAAAGAGGAGAACGAGTTTTAACCCTCGTAGAAGCATCGTGACCGTCCATCAAGGAGGACACGTGGAAAGAAATCAAGGTTTCAGGAAAATCCCCAAAAGATTTCGGTTCCAGGAGGACTAGGCCATTGATCTCTGAGAGGGAGAGATTTCGACATTTCGGGAACTGGGGATTCGAAAGACAAAGGATAGGGGGGAACGCTCGCATCCCGGTTTTCTGAATCGCGAAATCTGGTAGCGCTTTGTCATGGACTGTCATTTCAGCATTTTGGGACTCGAGTGTTCGAGAGGCAAAGATTCGGGAGATGTGGAGTCGCAACTTGTGAAGTCACGAAATACCGAAAGAAGACGACACCAGAATAGCACGAGTCAGAGTTGTTAAGCCCTTTTCATCATTTCGGCAATCGGGAGTTCAAGAGCGAAGAAGTTGTGAGACAGGGAGTCCTGACTCATGGAATCGCGAAATCGTGAATTTCGAAATCCAGAAAAGAAGACGTGGTCACGGGTATCGCGAAATCGTGAATTTCGGAATCCCGAAAAGAAGATCGGAAATACGGGTAGATTCTCTCGACATCCTGTGGTCCCGAGTTTGAAGGACCAAGAATTGTCGCGGCAAAATTCTAATTGTGAAATCCCTCAATCGTGAAAGGTCGGTAACATCTTTCATTAATCCCTTTGGCATTTCGATACCGAGAGTTGAGGACAAGGAGCCCCGAGAGTTCGCATGTAGCATTCCAAAAATAAGGAAACGCCAAAGAGGTGTTGTCTCATAGATGCTGCATATGGGATTTTAAGACCCATGCCAAAGAATTGGGCAAGGGACCTATGGATTGATTCAAAGGGTTCCAACAGGAGACCAAAGAGCCATTTACCGTGAAATTGGAACGATACGAGTGGGAGTTTAGTGGACCGCGAGGTAGGGTATACATCGTTGGTATCGAGCCACTGCCTATAGACCTGTAGGGCGTAGGGAGGCGTGAGTAGATAATAAAATAACCGGATACACACCGGCGGTATCGATAAGGTGTTTGTCCAGATTTCAGACAAAACAAAAAGAGGAGAATGTTACTTTGTTCACAGACAAATGAGAGACGGTGGGAGAAATTATAGTAACATCAATTCATATCAAAAGTTCAATTTTCCTTCATTCAGCGGGTGAAGGAAGACAGAGTATTGATTCTCTATGGTGATTGTTGCAAGGTGTACAACAAATGATAGACAACTAGGTGAGTTGAAGGAGGACATGGAGATGCTCTCAAACATAGAGTGATCCATACGCTTGCTAGGAGGGCAAGTGAAATATGGAAATGGATAATCGGGCCATGAGCATGGTGGAAGAGGAGACCACCAGCATATGAGTAAAGAAGAGATTGACAAAGAACTCCCTGAGAAAAGGGAGAGAATGGAACAACTGAAATTGAAGATGCAGCAGGAGGCAAAAGTACACCGGAGGTATGAATGGCTTCTGAACAGGAAAGCCAAATGGCGTGTTCAAAATTTTTTGGCCAAGAAACAACAACAAGAGTCGAGGAAGTGGCTGAAATCCTCAGTGACATAGAGTTGGTTTTCATCTATGAGACAGAAGTTGGAGAAACCCTTAATGATGAGGAAGAGAGATTAGTTTCAAGTCTCATAAATCCGCCAAGAGTGGGCGTGGATGAATTTTCCAATTGCCTAGTGGGAAATGAAATGAGATCATTGAGGATATCATAATCGCCGAGGACAATCGCTGGAAATTCATATTGCCGAGGGAAATGGTATGAGATTAACATACATCTCATAAACTACCAAGTGGGAAGGACAAATCCCATATTGCCAAGTGGAAAGTTTGTTAATATGAGATCAAGTTCTGAAGTCTCATGAACTCAAGGATGAGTTTGGGTCAACAAGGAGTGTTGATGAAGATGGGATCGATTGATCTCATAAACCGCCAGGTGGGAAGAAGTGAACTCTTCGCTGTCGCGGGCAATGGAAAGAGATCAATAGAAGATCTCACAGACTACTAGGAGGGAAGTGATGAAAGTTCGGGGACATTGGGGTGGGCAATGAGATGGGATCACTAGATCTCACAGACTTCCAGGTGGGCAGAAAATTCACAAATTGCCACGCAAGGTGGGAAAGCGAGATGAGACTATCCGAAGTGTCTCATGAACCCGCAGGGGAGTTCGACAGCAAGGAGTGCTCGACGTAAGAGAATCAAGAGAATTCCTGGATGATTGGTGGAATTTGGGTATTCCTACCAAGAAGCCCAGCTTGAGGCCGTAGAATGCTAAGGATGCAGCATCGTAAGAAAGACAGCCTACCAAACCGGCCATTGATAAAGAAATGGAGCGCATTAATCGACGTTGCCCAAGGAGAAAGATGAGCATTCAACGTATCGGATCAAAATTTTTTAGCTAGGAAGTTGAACAAGAGATCACCATAGCATCGAAGCTGGCCAGCTTAAGAAGAAGAAGAGGAAGTGGACAACATATTAGACTTTGTTGGTCCGTATGAAGAATTGGAAGCCCTAGAGAGGAGGGTGATGGTGAAAATTTTGCACATCCAACGTTGCTGGAAGCAAGTAGTGGAGCATACCACCGGGGAGAAGATGGAAGAAGTTGGAAGCATGCCAGTAGAAGAAATGGTAGCAGCAAAACTGCCATAGGAAGAAGCCGAGCAAATAGCTCGAGGGAGATCGCAGAGCTAGAGCGCCCCAATTTATGGCCACTTAGTGCCACAAAGAGAGATAAAGATAAAGGTGGGAGATCGAAAGCGCATCCTACCATTGAGAAGGGAGAAGTGCAGCAGAGATGACTGCATACAAAGAGCCAGCCTCTGGAGAAGTTGGACGAGGTAATTGAGGAAATTAGAAGGTCAGATGTTGAATTCAACAGATATTTCCAAAAGAATGGGAAGCTAAGATAGGAGAACTCCGGCCATAGCAAAGACATTAAGCAGCGAACAAACAAAGAATGAAGTAGTGGAGCGTGACATCTCCCGGCTTGAGTAGAACTCTTTTGGGATCCGTGGATTTCAAATGCCTACGCCGGGAGCTCATGAATCTTTCATAGAACAGAGTATGATGGTGGAGCATCACTCCAATCCGTACCACGCTGGCCATCCAAACTTCTCAACACATCAAAGCACGGTTCAATGGAGAAGAGAGGCGCTAACCTCTCACTTCGCAAATTTCAAATTTTTAAATTGTATTTAATGATTCTAAGGTCGTAGAGCCAAAAGCCACGCGCAGGCTGCACAAGTTTTAGATAAAGGTTGCCTTAAATAGTTGTGTAAGGCTAAGATCTAGATATGATTCAGATTAGACAGTACCATTCAATTACATTGAATGGTAAATTAATGAGAGTTGGTGGAGGATGGAGGGAAGTTACCGAGGAGCCCCTCTTGTAAAAATATCTTTGTATCTAGTTTTTAGTAAGAAAGGTAAGAAGGCGAGAAGAAAAAGAGAGAAAAGGAGAAGAGAGGAGAGTCGAGGACTCGCTGGCAAAATTCAAGCTCGAACACATTGTAACCAGGCATTCTTGATTAATACAATCATAACATGTTTTCCGCATGTTGTTTTCATGTGTTTGTGAGTTCAGCTGAATGAATGTATTTATGTGTTGATGATATGTTGTAGATGTATGTTAGGTATGCATTTTCAAGGATAGATAGATTTCCCTATCCGGTGAGTTCTTTGATTTCAGGTTTTGGTTCTTTGTGGTTTCATGCAAGCGTGCATGACAGTATCGCCGGGTCTTTGTGCAACTATGTGAGTGCACTGGTTCTACCCAAATTTCGTGACAAAGACGTGCCGAGGGTGCACCCAACTATAGTCATTGAATCGCCGAGGGTGCACCAACTATAGTCATTGAATCAAGGAAGAATCCTCAGGGTTTTTGAACACCTTGAAGGAAGAACTATGCAAAGGAGAGCACGTGAGAGTGGGAGAAGAAGAATTTGAGAATTTTGTAAAGGCTTTGCTAGGAGTGTATTAAGAAAATGCACAGGATGCATTTAGCCAGTGCATAGAGTGCACCTCAATTCGTAAAATTTGGCTAGAGTTGTGCCGTGAGGGTGCAACGCAGGAAGTATTAAACTCAAGGAAGAATCCCTGCTGGAACACCTCGAGGTAAGACGGCGCAGAGGAAGGCACGTAGGATAACAAAAATCACTAAAGGTTCTCAGAGCTCCTCGCTAGAGGGCATCGAGCGAGTGAAAGGAGTTCACAAGAGGATCTCTATTTCGAAGCCCGTGGAAGACGTAACATCTGAAGTTCCGCGGAAACCTTACCAGAGGGGCATTGATAACTGTATAGAGTGCAATGTATGAATTCTATTTTGAGTTCTGAGAAGAAGGACAAGTGTTAAAGAGAAGACACTTACAAAGTTGTTGAACACTCGCAGAAAGGCTCGCAAGTTGTTCATCGAAATTGAAGAATGCTAGAGGGTGTGGTGCTACTTTACAAAAATACTGGATCAGGATTCCATCGAAATACCAAGAGCACAAGGAGGTGGTGAGGGTGGACTTATTCTAAGTCCCAAATCTTAGGAGGAATAGTTCCTTTGCACAATGTGAGAAATAGAAGAAAGGGAGCGAAGGCCGAAACTTTGAGGTTTCCATACCGACAAAGTTCGTGAGTTCAGCATTTCTCGGCATTTTGGAGTTCAAGTCCGAAATCGTAAAGTGATTTTGGTAGTCACCGTGATCGCGGAACTTCCTGCTCATGAAACTCCCAAAATCCGTATCGTTGGATTGAGGGAGGCCTATCGCCATTGTGATCATTTCAACATTTCGAAGTTCGGGGTTTGGAGCTTCAAGCAAGGGATTTTGGAGTCGCTGCATCCCGAAATCCCGGTTCATGAAATCGTTCCAGCCGTTGGATCTAGAGCGCGGCCCAAGAGCCACCGGATCACCTGAGCTGCTACGTGTAGGAGGATTGCACATAGGAGGTACATAGAATATCAGATCGTGATCATCAGAACTCGCATAAAGGACCGATAACCATCGAATACGAAAAGAGGAGAACCAGGTTTAACCCTCATAGAAGTATCAGACCGGCCCATCAAAGAGGACACGGAAAGCCATCAAGGTTTCTGAAAAGGCCCGAAGATTTCCTTTGCCTGTGAGGATCGGGCCATTGATCTCAAAGGAGAGCATTTTGGCATTTCGGGAACCATGGATTCAAAAGACAGAGGACAGAGGGAAACACTCGCATAGTGGTTTCCTCGAACCGAAACCCTAGCACTTTGTCGGACCGGCCTTTTCATCATTTTGGGACCCGTGTGTTCGAGAGGCCAGGAGTCAAGAGACGTGGAGTCCATCGACCATGAAGTCGCCGAACTCGAAGAAGACAATGCCGAATAGCCCCATCCAAAGCCGTTAAGCCCTTCGCATTTCTAACCGAGTTCAAGAGTGAAGGAGTCGTCAGACAGGGAGTCCCGACTCGCCAATTGGGCGTAAATCGTGAATTCTGAAATCGCGAAAGAAGATGCTGTGGTCATCGCGTATTTCTGCGAGACTGGGGCCCGGAGTTCGTAAAGGACCAAGAAT
The DNA here is from genome assembly GCA_010110895.2 of Picea sitchensis. Taxonomy (NCBI): domain Eukaryota; kingdom Viridiplantae; phylum Streptophyta; class Pinopsida; order Pinales; family Pinaceae; genus Picea; species Picea sitchensis. The sequence continues at coordinate 16,920 of SNQJ01S0216601.1, read as the reverse complement.
CGCTGCAGCCGGAATCGCCAAAGGTCGCTAACACTTTTTTCGCTAAGCCCCTTCGGCGCTTTGGGATACCGAGAGCTGGAGGGACAAGGAGCCCGAGAGAGCTCACAGACAGGAGTCCCGAAAAATATGAAACGCCAAAGAGAAAAGTTGGTTCTAATAAAGATGAGCTAAAGAGGGAGTGCATGCATATGCTTCTACATTACGTGCCGTGAGAATTGGGCACCCGTGGATTGCCTCAAAGGGTTCTAGCAGAAGCCCCAAGAGCCATTTCAGCTCAGAATAAGATCGATCCAGACTGAGGTTAGTGGACCTTGTTGAGGTAGGGGGTCTACATCATTAAATAGTCAAATTGTTACATTGCATTGTCATGCATCATGTGTACTAAGGGTTTGAGCCACCACAAAGGAAACATACGAATAATATTTGTCTTATGAACAAGATATATGGTATTATCCATTTCGGAGGTTTGGAATAGAGATTGTCATTATAGACTACACTACATTTCACCATATTATAATCCCTACACTCTTGGTAAACCATGTAACACCATTCAATGACACATTCATGAGATCTATTATACTATCGATGAAATGTTTTCATCGATAGTATAGCTAATTGCTGTAAAAGATTATTTTACATTAGTCTTCCTTTAAGTAATTTATATCAAGCAATGATGCTTGAATTCATTTCATATTTATTTTATCAAATTGAAATTAAAATTTTGATACTTTGTAAGCTAGTTGTACCTTGAGTCAAATACAAATATGAAATTCCCAATCATTAACATATCTACTAGAAAATATGAAAAAATAGGCTTATGGTTTACATGATGATATGATGATGGAAGAAAATGGGTGTGTGAGGAAATTTGAGTCCATAAACCCTCCCATATCAAGGCATGTGAATATCTCTATCCATGTCAAATTTCAATGCATACGATACGCTTTGAAAACATTTCAACGCTATCCCATTCACATGTCATGTTGCCTACCTCTAGTATTTTTATGGTGTTGATTAAGAAATCAATGAAAAAGAGGGATTTTTCATCACAACTATGAAACAGATACATTGTATATACATTATTGTAGAACTTGAAAGAAAATGAAGAAATAATGAAGCAAACTTTAAAATTTGTGTCAACCAAATTGTGTACTTTGAAAGAAAATTAGGTTTTTTGGTTTACATGATGGGATGAATTGATTATGGAATAAAGTGGGCGTGTGAGTCACATTTGAGCCTAGAAACCCTCCCATAGTTAAGGCGTGTTAATAGTCTATCCATGTCAATTTTCTGTATTACAATGTAAGTTGTTTTGAAAAAATTCAACAAGGCCCCATTCACAAGTCATTGTTGTCGATGTCTAGTCCTAGTACAATTTATGTTCCTTGTTCCTTGTTTTGTCTTCCCTGCCCTCATTTTGTTCCTTTGTTCTCTTGTTATTCATTAATTTACCATGGTGTATTCCCCAAGATCCATTAAATGCTACAAAACATACTATTGGCATAAAACGTCCCAATAATAAAGACCCTCAACATCCTCTACATAAGTCTTTTGTATCTTTTCAAGGACTATGTAATGAATACCAATTCTAAGAAGATTCAAATAGGACCTTATAAGAACCTTATGTTCTTTACTTAAACATGGGTGACATAAAACTATCATTATAGTCAAATTGTTACATTTCATTGTCATGCATCATGTGTACCGAGGGCTTGAGCTACCACAAAGGAAACCATACAAAGAATATTTGTCTTATGAACAAGATATGGTGTTATCCATTTTGAGGTTTGGCACAGAGATTTCGTTATTATAGACTACACTATATTGCATGATATTATAAGCCCTACACCTAAAACCATGTAAAACCATTCAATTAGTTGATTTTGCGATTTAATTAGTTATACCATCACAATTTTTATCGATAGTATAGCTAATTCGTAGCAAGATTATTTACATTCATCTCTATTATGATGATATCAAATGATTCTTGAATTCATTTACATTTGGTTTATCAACTTTGAAATTAAAATTTGATACTTTCAAGCTAGTTGGACCTTGAGTCAAATACAATAAGGAAATTTAGAATCATTAACATATCTAATACTAACATATGAAAATAGGGATTATGGTTTACATGTGATGATATGATGATGGAAGAAATTAGTAGGTGTGGAGTGAAATTTGAGTCCCAAACCCCTCCCACTCATTAAGGCATGCTAATAATCTATCCATGTGAAATTTCAATGCATACATAAATAGTTTGAAAACTTTCAATGTTGGCCTTCTATTCATGTCATTGTTTCTGTATTTTTATGGTGTTTATTAAGAAATCAACTTAAAAGAGGGATTTTTCATAATCGCAATATGACATGCATACATTTTATATACATTAATGTATAACTTGAAAGAAAAAAATGAAAGAAAGACCTAAAACAAACTTCAAACTTTAAGGCCAACCAAATTGTGTACTTTGAAAGAAAATTAGGTTTATGGTTTACATGATGAATTGATGATGGAAGAAGGTGGAACAGGTGAGTCAAATTTTATCCTAGAAACCATCCCATATTGTTATGTTCTTACAGTCTATCCATGTCAAATTTCGGCATACAGAACCGGCTTTGAAAAATTTCAACATTGGCCCCATTCACGTGTCACTATTCTCTGTGTCTAGTCCTAGTGCAATTTTCGCTCCCTTGTTCCTTGTTCCTGTTTTTTGTTCCTCATTCCTCATTCCTTATTCCTTTTTCCTTGTTCCTAGTTCTGTGACCTTCATGGTGTAGTCCCCAAGATCCATCAATTTTGTACAAAACATACTAAATGCATAAAATGTCCTAATAATAAAGACTAAATATCTGCCACATAAGTCTTTTGTCTTTTTCCAAGAACTATGTAACGAATATCACCCTAATAAGATTTAAATAGATCTTTATAAGAACCTTATGTTCTTCCTTAACTGGGTGACATAACACTATCATTCAATAGTCAAATTGTTACATTTTCATTTTCATTCATCATGTGTACTAAGGGCTTGAGCCACCACAAAGGAAACATACAAATAATATTTGTCGTATGAACAAGTGACATGGTACTATCATCCATTTTGAGGTTTGGCATAGAGATCGATCTTATAAAATACACTCAAATTGCACCATATTATAATCCCTACACTCCTGTCTCATGTAACACCATTCGGGCTCAGACAATATTATTCTCATGGTCAATTAGCTATATCGATGAACTTTTTTCACGAGCAGAAGCACTACCGCAGAAGATTATTTTGCATTTGTCTCTTGCTAATTTTATATAAAATGATTCTTGATTCATTTCATTTTCGGTTTATCCATGTCAAATTTCAATGCATAATGCATATAGTTTGAAAACATTTCAATGTTGGTCCCATTCACATGTCACTGCTGTCACTTAGTATTTTTTATGGTGTTGATTAAGAAACTGAATTTAAAAATAGGGATTTTTCATCAAAAATATGACACCGGGAGACATTGTATATACATTAATGTAAAACTTGAAATAAAAAATGAAGAAAGACCAAAGAAAACTTAAAACTTGCAAGGCCAACCAAATTGTGTAATTGAAAGAAACTAGGTTTTGGTTTACATGATGAATTGATGATGCAGCAGTGGGTGTGGAGTCAAATTTGAGTCCAAAACCTCCCATATCAAGGCACGCTAATATTCCCATCCATGTCAAATTTTAGTGCATACATAAATTGTTTGGAAAAAATTTCTCAAAGTTGGCCCCATTCACAAGTCACCGTTGTTGTTGTCTAGTCCTAGTACAATTTACGCTCCTTGTCTCCTCGCTTTGTGTTTCTGTTCCTCATTCCTCGTTCCTTGTTCCTCATTCCTTGACCATGGTGTAGTCCCTCAGGGATCCATTAATTTTGTACAAAACATACTAATGGCATAAAATGTCCCACACAAAGACCAAATATCTCGGCCACATAAGTCTTTTGTGTGTTTTCAAGGACTATGTAAAGAATCTCACCCCTAAGAAGATTCAAATATGAAATTATAAGAACCTTATGTTATTTCCCTTAACCATGGGTGACATAACACTATAATTAAATAGTCAAATTGTTTCATTTCATTGTCATGCATCATGTGTATCGAGGGCTTGAGGGCTGGAGCCACCACAAAGGAAACATAAGTAAAGAATATTTTGTCTTATGAACAAGATATGGTACTATCCATTTTGAGGTTTGGCATAGAGATTGTTGTTAGCTAGTAATACACTATATTGCACCATATTATAAGCCCCAAAATCCTTGCAAACCATGTAACACCATTCAAATTAGACATGTTGAGTGACGACATATACCATCTACCTAACTTTTTCGTCGATAGTATAGAAATTTCTTCGCAACATTATTTACATTCATATCTCTTGTGATGATATCAAATGATGCTTGATTCATTTCATATTTGGTTTATCAACTTGAAATTAAAATTTGATAATTTCTGGTAAGCTAGTTGGACCTTGAGTCAAATATACAAATATGAAATTTGGAATCATTAACATATCTACTAGAACATATGAAAATAGGGTTTATGGCTTCATATGATGATATGATGATGGAAGAAAGTGGGTGTGAGTGAAATTTGAGTCCTAAACCCTCCCATATAGTTAAGGTATGTGAATAGTCTATCCATGTCAAATTTCAATGCATACAGATACAGTTTGAAAACATTTCAACGTTGGCCCCATTCACATGTCACTCTTGCCCGCCTCTAGTATTTTTATGGTGTTGATTAAGCAATCGACGAAAAAGAGGGATTTTTCATTGCAAATATGACATAGATACATTTTATATACATTAATGTATAACCTAAAAGAAAAATAAAGAAATACTGAACCAAACTTAAAACTTGTGTCAACCAAATTGTGTACTTTGAAAGAAAATTAGGGTTTATGGTTTACATGATGAATTAATGATAGAATAAAGTGGGTTTATGAGTCAAATTTGATCCCATAAAATCTCCCATATCATTAATGCATGCGAATACTCTATCCATGCCAAATTTTAGTGCATACAGAAATTGTTTGAAAACATTTCAACGTTGACCCCATTCACAAGTCACTGTTGTTGGTGTCTAGTCCTAGTACAATTTTCGTTCCTTGTTTTGTGTTCCTCGTCCCTCATTCCATGTTCCTTGTTCCTTGTTCCTCATTCCTCATTCCTTGACCATGGTGTAGTCCCCAAGATCCATTAATTTTGTACAAAACATACTAATGGCATAAAATATCCCACACAAAGACCAAATATCTGCTACATAAGTCTTTTGTCTTTTTTCAAGGACTATGTAATGAATTTCAATTCTAATAAGATTCAAATAGGACCTAAGAAACTTATGTTATTTCCTTCACCATAGGTGACATAAAACTATCATTCAATAGTCAAATTGTTACATTTCATTGTCATGCATCATGTGTACTGAGGGCTTGAGCCACAACAAAGGAAACATACAAAAATATTTGTCTTATGAACAAGATATAGTACTATCCATTTTGAGGTTTGGCATAGAGATTTTTATTATAGAATACACTACATTTCACCATATTATAATCCCTACACATCTTGAAAACCATGTAACACCATTCAAATTAGACACATTAGCTAATAGTATAGTTAATTCGTCGCAAGATTATTTATATCCATCTCTCTTGTGAAGATATCAAATGATGCTTGAATTCATTTCATATTTGGTTTATCAACTTGAAATTAAAATTTGATACTTTGCAAGATAGATGGACCTTGAGTCAAATACAAATATGAAATTTGGAATCATTAACATATGTACTAGAACATACGAAAAATAGGGTTTATGGTTTACATGATGATATGATGATGGAAGAAAGTGGGTGTGTTAGTGAAATTTGAGTTGAGAAACCATCCCATATCGTTAAGGCATGTGAATATTCTATTCATGTCAAATTTTAATGCATACAGATACAGTTTGAAAAAATTTCAACGCTGACCCCATTCACATGTCACTGTTGCCAGCCTCTAGTATTTGTATGGTGTTGATTAAACAATCAATGAAAAAGAGGTATTTTTCATCACAAATATGACACGTATACATTGTATATACATTAATGTATAACCTTAAAGAAAAATGAAGATAGACTGACGAAAACATAAAATTTGCATGAACCAAATTGTGTACTTTGAAAAAAAATTAGGGTTCATGGTTTACATGATGAATTGATGATGGAATAAAGTGGGTGGGTGAGTCAAATTTGAGTCCAGAAACCCTCCCATATCATTAAGGAATGTGAGTAGTCTATCCATGACAAATTTCAGTGCATAAAAAAACTATTTGAAAAACTTTCAACGTTGGCCCCATTCACAGGTCACTGTTGCTGGTGTCTAGTCCTTGTACAATTTTCGTTCCTTGTAAAATTCATTCGACATTACACACGTCCCAACATCTAGTACTGCAAGGGAGTATTTTTATGGCGTTGATTAAGAAATCAACAAAAAAGAGGGATTTTTCATCACAACTATGACACAGATACATTGTATATACATTAATGTAGAACCTGAAAGAAAAATGAAGAAAGACTGATGCAAACTTAAAACTTGCATCAACCAAATTGTGTACTTTGAAAGAAAATTAGGGTTTCAAAAAAACTTCTATTGAAATGAAAAACATGTTCATCGAAACTTCATTGATGCAATACTATGACAACAATATTGATGAAATCTTATACGATCATGATGGTATAAAAGCTAAAGAGCTTCTCTTGGTTTCAAGAATAATTTATCCTCTACTGAACAAGGCCAACCGCATGGAGGTGGAAGCCCATATGGCCCCTCCCCTGCCCCTCACATCACTCTCAATTGATCCCCAAACCCCAATATATAAAATAGAAAATAATAGAAAGCAACGTCCTATTAAGATTCATGCATAGAAACTACAAAAACAAAAATTAATGAAGGTACATGAAATTATGTGTTTCTAAATGATAATTTTTAGTCTAGTATATTGGCAAATATTTTCAGGTTTCACATAATAATTAAACAACATGTAACATAGGATATAAAAATGTTGCATAAAACTTAAAAACATGTAATTAACCCATGACATTATAAGTAAATTATTTTAAGAGAATAAATCATACAAATTAAAATATTATATAGTCACATACCTAATCCATCCTCAACATCTATGTAATCATCCTTATTCTGTATCTTGATCTTCTTCATTGAACTCGACATCTGTATCATCATCTGGTTCAGAAACGATGTTGAAAGGACTAATGATATCATCATCATCATCAATGTCATTTTCGAGCATATTTTGATCGACATCATTATCAAGAATTGCAATATTATCTCCTATGCCTGGATCATGATCTTCTTCGTCTTCTTCATCTATCGACCCTGAATGATATTCCTGCTCTGTCTGATCTGTCAAATCATCTTCTTGATATTCAATATCATCTTCTTCTTGTAAATGAATATACTTAATCGACCTTCCTCTTGGATCATATCTAACAACATATGACCAATCCCTTTCACCTGGAACATTTGAGTAAAATACATGTTCACATTGGCTTGGAAAAACATAGCGATCATGTCCTCTTTCAAACACCATTTTTTTAATCATTGGAAATTCGTTGGCATGTTGAATAGCAGTTCTTTCCTCATCA
>SNQJ01S0216600.1:0-15483 GCA_010110895.2 Picea sitchensis | reverse complement strand
ACGGGTCTTTCTTCAAGGGTTGACATCAATGACAACCAACCTTAATCAACACCTTTAGGATTCTCGATAATCCTCTTCCAAATAACTTGGCATCTTTCCTCTTGAGGTTGATTTCTACAAGGTAAATTCGACCCTCGTACTTCCTCTGAACTCCTTGAATTCTCTATCCTTCTTGAGCTTTCCTCCTTACTGCAAACTCAAGGATTATAAGGAATCCTTGCACGCACTCCTTGCGGCCTTCACGATAATCACTGATTATATGAAACCTTTCAACCCTGTGCACTCCTTGGCGACAAAAATTATTCAACCACTCCCCTGGGTTGGATAAATCTAAGACTCAACCTGGCTTGTGCACACCTTGCACAACTCTATGCTATACTTGCACTTCTTATGGTATAATATCAACTCTATCTCTCCTGATCGTTTTTGAGGTAAAACTCAGAAACTGTCAACGCACTCCTTGCGGACTTTCACTGCACTCCTTACAGGGATTCTTAGGATGAGAAGTAATTGGAACTTATACTCTCCCTCTCACAGACTTCATACATTAAACATGAAATCATACACATAAGGCATTGAAACAAATGCATAATAGAGACTGAGATTAAACGGTAAACATACCATTCAATAGATATAAACAAAATTCATAAAACACCATGAAATTTGGATCAAAACATTCTTATATTAATCCAAGTGCATATGTACATAGTTTTCTATAGCAACAACTATCTGCTCATGCAATTCCTACAATATTTGTTCTTCTCTACTCTCCTATGCTCTCTTTCTCTCTTTCTCTCTTGCTCTACTACTTAACTACAATTGAGAGAATTGATAATACAATACATCTACGAGGGAGATTTCTTGAGTTTTCCCTCCTACAACTCTAGACTATCTTATCGAAATAAAGACTACATCTACTTTACATTGATTACATTAAATGACTACAATTGACAAATCGGAGTGAATGCTCAATAACTGCGTTAAAATCCCCAAACATTTAAGAGTAATTACATCCTTCCAGCTATTACATTAATGTTTCATCTTTTGAATTCAAAACGTTTTCAAAATTCCCATTGGTGCATATCCAACTGTCCTCCACTTGTGCTTACTTTGCTGGCAAGGCTCCTGCATCATACTCCTCTGGCTAAAAAAATTCATGGACTCCTGTCTATGAGATCTTGCACCTTCTGTCCATGTTTCTAGATACCTTCTTCACTTTCCCAACTGGCATCTTCAATTGGGTGTCCTTTCCACTTTACCAAATATTCAAAATATGTCTTCCGTTGGGTCTTCTTACTAACTCTTTGATCAATGACCTTTTCCATGTGCGGATTTTCATCTACAAGAATCTATTTGACCCATTGAATCTCCTTCTAATTCTCTTCTCATCTCGCTTCATATTCTCTATAAGGATACATATATTCTATGTTGAATATGGGTGATATTCCCACACCATCTGGAAATTCGATCTCATAAGAATTTGCCTCAAATTTCTGTAAAATCTTACACGGCCCTATCTTTTTCATCTTCAGCTTATTATACGTTCCCCTTGGGGGAATATTTATTTTCTTATATGTGCTAAAACTAAATCTCCCTCTTCGAACTGAAGCTCTCTTCTGTGTTGATCTGCTCTTCGCTTGTATTTCTGGTTGGAACTTTGTAACTGCTCTTTAATCTTCCTGTGGAACTCCTGCATTTATGCTGCAAAATATTTTGCTCCAACACTCCTAAAATCATTCTGCTATAATTATCTCAACTTAGATACTCCTCTTCGTTGCATTCCATACATTATTTGAAATGGGATTTTTCCTGTGCTTATGTCAGGTGAGTCATTATATGCAAATTCTACTTGTGGTAGAATATGATCTCACTAACTATGATGTTCAGCTACTAAACTCCTCAATAAGTCCCCCAAACTTCGATTTACTACCTTAGTCCGTCCATCTGTCTGAGGGTGATATGATGAGATAAAAGATAGATTCATCCCCAGATTCTTCCATAGTGTTCTCCAGAAATGACCAACAAATTTGGTATCTCTGTCTGAAACAATACTCTTGGGTAAACCATGAAGTCAAACAACTTCCTTGAAAAACAGATTTGCAATGTGTGTTGCATCAATGGTTTTCTGACATGGAATAAAATGTGCCATTTTTGAAAATCTGTTGACTACTACGAATATGGAATCACATCCTATCTGTGTCCTCAACAGTCCTAACAAAAAATCCATGCTTATTGTGTCCCATGGCCTCTCTGGTATTAGCAATGGTTGATACAATCATGTATTTTGTCTTTTCCCTTTTGCGTGCTGGCAAATTATACATCTGTTGACAAAATTTTTGACATCCGTCCTCATTCCTGGCCAATAATACAAACTATTCAGTTGTGAAAATGTTTTTTCATGGCCGAAATGTCCAACCAATCCCCCACCATGTTTTTCCTTCAAAAGGTTTTCTCTCATAGAACCCCTCAGGATACACAACTGATTTCTTTTAAACAACAGTCCATCCTGAATCAAGTATTTGATCCATTGGCTTCTGTCTCTCAGAACAAGATTCTCGCATGCTTCATAAGCATCCTTGAAATCTTAATCATCTCTGTAGATGTCCTTAAGGATATCAAAACCTAAGGTATTCACATGAAACTCTTGCATAATCAAACATTTCCTGCTCAATGCATCAACAACCTTGTTAGCATTTGTTGAATTATGCTTTATAAAAAAAGTAATTTTTTGGATAAATTCAACCCATTTTGCATGTTTCTGGTGCAACTTCTCCTGTCTGGTTATAAACTATAAGTCATGGTTGTCACTATACAAAACAAACTCTTTTGGAACCGAGTAGTGCCTCCATTTCTTCAATGCTTGTATGACTGCATAAAACTCTTTATCATACGTAGAATATTTCAACTTGGCTTCATTCAGTTTCTCACTGAAGTATGCAACTGGTCTATTGTCTTGACTTAAGACTGCTCCAATCGCAAATTCACTTGCATCACATCTCACTTGAAATGTTTTACTGAAATCTGGCAAAACCAGAACTGGTTGTTCAATTATCTTCTCTTTTAACAAATTGAAACTTTTCTCCGATTCCTCTATCCAATGAAAATATTTATGTCTTTTCTTGACTGTGTCCATCATTGATGCACAAATTCCACTAAAATTTCTGATGAATTTCCTGTAAAAACTGGCTAATCCATGGAAACTTCTGATTTCAAAGATATTCCTCGGCAATGGCCATTCTTTGATTGCTTTTACCTTATCTGAATGCATATTCAAATCATTCGAAGAGATTACAAAACCCAAATAAATGAGTTTCGTCTTCATGAAAGACGACTTCTTTAAATTTATCATCAAATTCTCTTGCTGCAACCTCCTCATCACTAGAGTTAGATGTCTCAAATGTTCTTCCTCGGTCTTACTGAAGATCAGTATATCATCAAGATACACAATTACAAACTTCCCAATGAAATATTTCAAGACCTCGTTCATCAATCTCATAAAAGTACTTGGCGTATCTATCAAGCCAAACAACATGATAAGTTATTCATACAACCCTTCATTCATCTTGAATGTTGTCTTCCATTCATAACCTTCCCTCATTCTAATCTAATGATATCCGCTTTTCAAATCAATTTTTGAAAAAAACTTTGCTCCACTCAAGCAATCCATCAAGTCATCCATCTTGGGTAAAGGAAATCTATACCTGATGGTGATTTTGTTTATAGCCCTTGAGTCCATACACATTATCCATCCACCATCCTTTTTCAGACTTAACACTGTTGGTACAGTGCATGGACTCAAGATTTCTCTGACCAATCCTTTGTCCATCAAATCTTGGACTTGCTTCTTGACCTCTTCATTCTCTTGTGACGTCAGTCTATACGCTTCTTTATTCGATAAACTCGCTCCTGGTATAAGGTCGATGTGATGGATTATACTTCTGATGGGCGAAAACTAACAAGGTAAATCATCCACCACTATATCAACGAAATTATCCAGCAGTTCCTGAATTTCCCCAGGTAGATCATCCATCGAGGTACTGGTCAAAATGACTCTAGGTTTTCTCACCACAACAAACTGCATGCCATCTTCTTTCTTGACTTCATCCAGTAGTTCCTTCCCACTCATGATAAAGATAGTATTTATTGCTTCTTCTTTCACCTTCTTGTCTTCAATTGGAAACAACATATGCATCCTACCATTATTTTCCAAGGTATAGGTGTTCTTTCTTCCGTCATGAACAACATTTCTGTCATATTTCCATGACCTCCCCAACAAAAGATGACATAAATCCATGGGAATTACATCACATAATATCTCATCTTTGTATCCCCCTATCTTAAATTCAACTAAACATTATTTAGTGACTGTTACCTGATGTCCTTTTTGCAACCACAAAACCTTATATGGGCTTGGATGTGAAATTGTCTACAATTCCAACTTCTCCACCATTTTTGTGAATACTAGATTATCTGTGCTTCCACTATCAACTATCACCTTGCATACCCTATCCTTGGTCTTGCAAGAAGTTCTAAACAAATTGTTCCTTTGGACTGGATTCTCCATCTCTTTCTCTGGATTCAAGAGAATTTTTCTCATCATTAATGATCTTCTGCCTTCTGCATCTTCTACCTCAACATTTCTCTTTTGTGCCTCTAGAATGTGAGCTTCGCCTCCTAAATCTCTTTTTCTATATGGACATTCCCAAGACTTGTGTCCAATCTTTCCACAGACAAAACACTTTACTTTGCCTCCTCTGCCTCTTCCTCTTCCTCTTGCTCGAGGAAAAGTGCTCCTATCGACATATTGTCTTCCTTGTGAACTTCCTTCCCTTTATGGGTGATTATGAGGCTTATTTTCTTCATCTTTGAGCTTTTGTACTCTGTCCTGGGTAATTTCTTTGCTTCTGCTCCGACTTCTACCTCTGCCCCTTTAACCTTGCTTTCGAGCCAATTTTTTTTCCGCCTTCAGAGAAATCTGATAAGCATTTTCTACAGTTCTGATTATCACCATGCTCATCTCATCCCGAATCTCATATCTCAGGCCATTCATATATCTGGCGAACTTTTCATCATCACTCTCGCGATGACCTTCTCTGATATTTAACCTGTAAAATTCCTCAGTGTATTCCTTCACTGTCATCCCTTTCTGTCTCAAATTTTGCATTCTTCGAAACAAATTGATTTGATAATATTTGGGTATGAATTTGGCTTTCATATTTGCTACCATCCTATCCTAGCTTTTGATTCTCTGCTTGCCTTTACAACTCATGTCATCCTGTAGTTCATCCCACCACAGTTTTGCATGTCCTTTCAGTCTAGTGACAATGTGATTTACTTTCTTGTCTTCTTCTATATCCTCATAGTTGAAGTATTTATCCAGAGCTTTAAACCAATCTAGCAGCTCCTCAACATCCAAGTTACCTTCATACGTCAGGATGTCCATTTTTTCTCTGGCACCCATTCTTGCAATAGCCTTTAGCCAACGTTCATTTGCAGCATCTTTGGCTACAACTTATTCTCTTGCTCCTTCTTCGGTCTCACTTTTAGCCTCACTGATATCTCCTGTATCAAGTGTTCGCCTCTGTGATGTCTCCATATCATCTAACCGAACACACAATTCTCTCATTTCCCTTTCCATGGATGTATCATGCATAGGTCTCTCTTGACGTCTTCTTGGAGACATTGTTTCAATCTGCCCACACAAAGTTCAAATCACAATTGTTCCATGTCTTCCTTATATAGAAAACAAAATTTGTTATCTCTGATACCACTTGGCACAACACCCCTATGTTATCAGGGATCTACTAACCTCCCGGTCTTTGGATCTTCTAGTTCCTCTGAGACGAAATGGCTCCTTAGTTCCCACTAGAACCCTCAATTCACATAATTCAATAGGTCCTTCTAGAAGTTACGCCCGTGCGACCAAGAACTAGGTGAAAACCTCCACTTCCCATGACAAATAGGCGCAAACCTCCACTTCATGTGACCACCGACGTGACCACTGACTTAACCCAAATGGATCTTCAGACTTGCGACTTCACGATTTCGGGATTCCTGCTGTGAGGCACCTCGACTCCTCCGATTCCCGAACCCAAAATGGGCTAATGGTCCACTGGCTCCTCCCTTATTCTTCCAACATATGACCTCCAGTCAAACCTTGGGGCCTACCTTCGAGTGCGTCGGGATTTAGCGACTTGTGAATCCACGTTACAACTCTTCCTCTTTTCTCTGAAGTCTGCACACGTGACTTCCTCGCTACGGATCAACGGTCTTGAACCTCTCATAATTCGACGGTCCAAATTATCCTTTTTCAAAGTCAAGACTTCACAAATCTTGACTTCCGAGTAGCAATCTTTCCACACCCCCAACTCACAAATGATGAAATTCAAATGCTAAATCAACGACTGTCGTTGATTCAAATCTGATAGTTTCTATCTCTTCTGAGCTTGCGAGTGTTAAAAGACTCTCTCCTTAATCTCCCTACAACTCTGTTGGATCTAACAGTCCATGGGTATCTACAATTCTTGCTCCGAGACTTTCCACCGTCCTTTCGGATTCTCGATAATCCTCTGCCAAATAACTTGGCGTCTTTCCTCCTGAGCTTGACTTCTGTGAGGTAAATTTGACCCTCGTCCTTCCTCCGAACTCCTTGAAGTCTCTATCCTTCCTGATATTTCCTCCTTACTGCAAACTCAAGGATTCTAAGGAATCCTTGCACACACTCCTTGCAGCCTTTATGATAATCTTTGATTATCTGAAAGCTTTCAACCCTGTACACTCCTTAGAGACAACAGTTCTTCAACCACTCCTCTGGGTTGGAAAAATCTAAGACTCAACCTGACCTGTGCACACCTTGCACGACTCTATGCTATACTTGCACTTCTACTGGTATAAGATCAACTCTATCTCTCCTGATCTTTTATGAGGTAAAACTCAGAAACTGTCAACACACTCCTTGCGAACCTTCACTACACTCCTTGTAGGGATTCTTAGGAGGAGAGGTAAATGAAACTTATACTCTCCCTCTCATAGAATTCATACATTCAACATGAAATCATACACATAAGGCATTGAAACAAATGCATAACAAAGACTGAGATTAAACTGTAAACATACCATTCAATAGATGTAAACATAATTCATAAAACACCATGAAATTTGGATCAAAGCATTCTTATAATAATCCAAGTGCATCTGTACATAGTTTTCTACAGCAACAGGTATCTTCTCATACAACTCCTACAATCTTTGTTCTTCTCTGCTCTCCTATGCTCTCTTTCTCTCTTGCTCTACTTCTTAATTACAATTGAGAGAATTGATAATACAATACATCTATGAGGGATATTTCTTGAGTTTTCCCTCCTACAACTCTAGACTGTCTTATAGAATTAAAGACTACACCTACTTTACATTGATTACATTAAATGACTACAACCGGCAGATGAAAGCGAATGCTCAAGATCTGCATTACAATCCCCAAACATTTAAGAGTCATTACATCCTTCCAACTATTACATTAATGTTTCATCTTTTGAATTCAAAACATTTTCAAAATGCGCGCTAATGCATATCCAACTATCCTCCACTTGCGCTTGCTTTGCTGGCGATGCTCCTGCATCAATTCTACCTCTCCAAGTTCAACATACATTGTTTTATAACAAATTCATTTTCTTTGCATTTTGATAGAATGATGCATTACAAACATAATTCAAAGGAGTATTCTTCCTCTCTAAACAACTGGAAGGAAAAGTGTGAACTAAAGGAAAACAATAGTATTGAATGGAAGAAGAAAATTGCAAGTCTACAATCAACAATTATGAACCAAACACAAGAATCAAATAGAACAATAAACAACAAAGATCATGTAATTGATGGATTGGAAAGTGAGCTATCCAAAATTGCAAAAGAATCTAAGAGGAAGATTGATAATACCAAGGAAATTTTTGAAAATACAATGGCTACATATGAAAACACTATTACAAAACTTCAAGAAGACTTGAGAAGAAGATTGGAGATTTTGAATATACCTCCATTGCAAACTGAAAGTAATCCAGTTGTGGATGAATTAAAAAAGAGTTTGAAGGACAGAGAGGAACTTATTGAAATTTTAAAGGCTCAATTTGAAAAAAAAAAAGTGAAAGAGGAACATGAGAATCATAAATAAGAGGTTGAATAATATAAGAACACAGTGACCAGTTTGAGGAAGCAAACTATTGCTCTAGGTAATAAGTTTAAACAAATATAGATCACAATTTTCAACGAAAAAGGGAATATTAACGAACTTCAAATGGAAATACAAATGCATATTAAGGAAGGTGGAAACAATTAGGATAAAGGTAAAATTTATGGTATGGGTAAGGGAAAAGTTAAAAGTAAGGGAAGTCCAACAAAAGAGAATATTATAGAACTTGAAAAGGAAATTTAAGGTCATAGTAAAGAAGGTGTCAAGGGTCAGGATAAAGGTAAAATTCAAGGTTTGGGTAAGGGTAAAGGTATAATTCAAGGAAGTCTAGCAAAACAATTTCCTTCAATTGACTTGGAAAAGTCCCTACAAAAAAAAGAGAAGATGTCTAAGGAAGTTCTCTCATTAAGTAGTGCTCTAGTTGATCTTTATGCCCCATCACCAATTATGGAATCATTGAAGATGAAGATAGTTGAGATAGAGGAAAAGATTAAAGAGGTCAATAATGAAATCTTTCAGAACTGAAAGGCACAACATTTGGGATGTGACACGAAGATACAAAACTTGAAATTCCAAATTGTTGATTTGCAATAGAAATTACAGAGTACAACAATAATTTAGGTAGTGAAAATTTTGTCTGTTACATCAGAGAAACAATATTTAAGGGAAAAATAGCTTGAGAATGAAGTAGTAAMACTTAGGGGTCAATTGGTCGAAGTTCAATCCCAACTGAAATAAAAAAAGGAATACCTTGAAAAGAATAAACGAAACCATTCTCAGAAGTATAAGAAGAATGTAGAAATGTTGAAAAAGCAAGCAAAAGATAAAAGGAAATTGCAAGAGACATTGCAAAATTATGAAAATAAAATTAAATATCTAGAGAAAGAATTACAACATGTGTCTACTGCAGCTCCAGAACAATCAAAAGTCTCTACAACAACAAAGAGAGGCTCTACATATTTTTCTTCATCTCAAGAGAAGGGCTTGCAGAAACCTCCCAAGTAGCCTAGGGTAGTTACATAATAACATTGGTTTATATACTGTGTACTCTATGTAAATACATTTAAATATGTAATATATATAATTACTTCGACAATTTATTGACAATGTATTTTTTTTTATGCAGTTAATGACATGTATGAGTGTGTATAGACATATAAAATCTTGTAATAATTCAAAAGTTACTTGAGTTTTAGTTACACACATATACACCACCATTTTCATCTTGTTTTCAAGACGTTTGAGTAAAACATTAACACATTCAATAAGACCTTAAGAGGGTAAGTGATTACTTGCGATTCTTTAGAATTTTGTTTCCGTGCTTGAAAATAATTAAGAGAAGCTTTCCAGGATCACCATACTTTTGTTGAGTTAAGAGGTTAGGAAGGTTGGTAGTGTGTATATATATAACTTCCAAATATTTCACATTTATATACATACATAGTATTAAACCCTAATATGCAATCAATCTTTCACAAATACCATATTGGGTATGTTCATATACAACAATAGTCCACAACCATAATATTTCACTTGTGGAATTATTAATCTATCATCTATCACTATAAAGAAGTTTAGAGTTGTATATGTAATAATACTTATTGGTTCATGCATGTATCCCCAAACCAAAATGTATATTTCACCCTACACCAAATTATGGGGACACACCAACATATATACATCCTACATGTTTCCATAATATTGCATGCATTTTTCTCGATGCCCTATTTTCATAAAATTTCATAAGGATAGTGTGAATAATGTGCATAATTCATCTAAAGATATGAAGTTTCCATAAAATTTTGATTTAAGGAATAGATTATGCAAATACTAACACAAGGATTCTCATTTTCACTCCAGGGTATGTTCAAACTTCATACACAACAACAGTCCACAACCAAAATATTTCACTTGTGGAATCATTAATCTATCATCTATCATTACAAAGAATTTCAAAGTTGCATATGTTAAAACACATATTAGTTCATTAATGTAACCCCAGACCAAAATATATTTCACCCTGCACCAAATTCCTAGGACACAACAACATATGTTCAACCTGCCATTTTCTCTAACATGGTGTGCATTTTCCTCAATGCCCTGTTTTTAGGAAATTTCATAAGGAGAGTGTACATAACGTGCATAAGTCATATAAAGATATAAAATTTTCATAACATTATTATTTCAAGAAGTTATCATGAAAATCCTAACACAAGGCTTTAATTTTTCACTCAAGGGCATGCATTTTACAACATGCCATGTTTTCAAGCAGAAAACACATAATTTCCATTTTTGAGCATGTATTTTATTCTTAAGGAATACATATCTCATATTAAGGAATAAATTACTCAGTATCCTATATATAAATCATCTCATCATACAAAATTCACCATTAGGAATGCATTTCCCTTAACCCGACACACATTTTAAGAAGGCCAATTCAAAGAATTTTCCCTCTTTATCCTACAAGAGAATTTTTGGTCTTTTTGCACAGCAAGGGTTTTAAGTTTCCAATTGCACAAACAAAGGTATAGATGGATGTACAACTTTCTACAACCTTGTAGCTTGTAATATTTCTTATAATATTGACCTATTCATTCTACAAGAGAATTTTTGGTATAGACAAATGTGAAACTTTTTTGCAACCCTGTAGCTTGTAATAATTCTTATAATATTGACCTATTCATTCTATATTTCATCAAAAGGTCATGAATCTTTGTGCATAGAAATCATCCTTTTGGAGTGTAAATTCACTCCTAATTGTATAAAAATGTTAAAACTATTGTAATCATCAAATTACAACTTAAACATTAAATTATGGAGGCTTATCCAACTTTGGGCATGCACTTTCCTGTAGCCAACTTTAACAAATTGGCCCTTCAGTTTTACAAGGTAATTGTTAGCCTTTATGCACATCAGGTAGGTGTTTTTCTAAAACTTCCAATATAAGGCTATATGCAGGTGTAAAATCACAAATTACACCTTATTCAAGTTGAACCATTCAATTTGGGTCAACATTGAGACTAGGGCATGCATTTTACTATATTACGGTTTTAACTTCAGATTTCCATGTAATCCCAAATCTAGGTGCATGAAAGAAACCTATCTTGTTCATAAATTGCACTTTAGATGACATGGGTAAATTTCCCATATATAGTAATCCATATTAAAACTTATAAAAAAACTATTGGATCTACAAAGAAGCTTGGGTGTGCATTTTAATTTGGTCACTTATTATGGTTGTGTCCCTCCAAATTACAAGGCAAACTTTGTCTATTTTGTACAACAAGCTTTTTTAAACTTGCAATTGCAAAATTAACAACATGAATAGGTATGATATGATAAACCAAACGCACAAAAACTTTCACAATTCAAATATAAGGTATAATAAAACCTTGGCTTATGTTTTACAAACAAGTTGGGCATTTCTAGGGTTTTACTAGGAATCTCTTGCCTATTTTTGCACAATAGAGTCTTTTACAACTGAAAATGAAAAAATAAGTATACAGGCTTATGAAAAATGACTTAACAAATCATTTACAATTTGAACCAATCAAATTGAAAGAGTTTTGAAACATGGGTGTTATCACTGAAATTTCATTCGCAACATTGCATGCAAATGGTTACATAAACACAACATCTCCAAACACCTATTAGTTCACCTGCAACACCAAAAATTCATTTCCAAGAAGAATAAAATATACAAATGGACAAAAATTGACATGCGTTGAATAACTAAAGGAAGCGCGTGGATAATGCGTAGGCCAAAGAAGCCCATAGAGCGCACAATTCACCATATGCGCGACTATGTATGATAAAAGCCACACACTCTTGTGAACGACGCATTTATGGTTCTTGTCGGCCCCTCACCCACTTATGGACTAGCTCCCAAATTGATTTGACCCCCAAATCTGAGTTGAATCTGAATGAGGGAATAGTCAAAGACCTAAGGGTGCCCTAAAGGGCCCCTTGTCCACACTAAGAACCAGTTGGCTATTTCCTCAAATACATGCTATAAATGGAGGCCATGGGTGCACTAAGAATTTAAGAATATCATAGTATTGTTATGTTGCCTCAATCCTCCTTCAAGAAACCTCTTTTCTTCTTGGATAATTCTAGCAACATTCCAATAGGTCATTCCACTCACCTCTTGAAGGAATAGGCTTAGATGTATTCACCATTTTCTTTCTAGTTTATCATTTTAATAAGAGATCTCAAATATGGGACTCAAGAGCCCTCCCAAGGAGGAAGAGGGGATCCATAAGCCCTCCTTTATCTACAATGTTTTTCCAACTAATATAGTTATCTGTTGGTGGCATAATCTTGGTCATTTGGTTGATTGATTTTGGTTCAAAGTTTCTTATGCATTTTAGTTTTATTTCCTTAGTTGTTTTTAGTTTATTTGATTGTTTAATTCATGTGCTTGGATTGTTTAATTCACACACTAACCTCTATCTTGTCTAGCAGGCCCAACTAGACTTGTAAGTTCCCTTGTTTTGCTCACCCAAGTGGCAAAATAGAAACAACATATTGGCAACTATCTTGGGGAATAAGGTATCAATTTCCTCCCTATTTGGGATTTTAGAGCACTTCTTTTTGACCCATTTGTTTTGCAGGGATCATAACCGGCCTATCCTTACCTATCAAAATCTAAGTTTGGAGTTGGAGGAGGAGAATTCCACTTGAAATCCCCCCCTCCCCCGACACGTGTCAAAACGTGCATGGGTGTTTCAGCCCACAGACACGCATTCTGAGAATTGTGCGCCAAAAACACTTCGTTTATCTGTGCATTATGTGCCAAAAGGTCCTCGATTCTATGCACATTATGTGCATTGTGCACCCACTGTGCCTCTGTCTGAACTGTAACCCACGCATCTGTCCAGAATTCAAAATTGTAAGAGTTTTTATGATTTTTTGAAGGCCCCTAGCCTTCAGAATCTTTCTTTTATGCAAATTGTAAACGCACTCCACTTAGATTCCTCTCCCACATGAAAGGTTAGTCAAAACATAGGCACTTAGGGGGTTAAAAAGAACCACATTTCCCCTCTTTTTCTTTGGTTGCCACATGGATGGATTTTTTTTATTGTAAAAGTTAAGTTGAGATTCTTTGCTATCACATATAAAAACACTTGCATTGGGACCATAAATCAAAATTTAATAATTAAGTATGCTCTTCTCTCGCACCATAGAGTGATCTTGAGAATGCGAAAAGTGATTAAGGGGACATTTCATCTCCCTTAACAAAATATTTAGGAGAGGAAAAATCCCCCTTAGGGATCCTCTTAGTTTCCTTTTCAAAACATCTAAAATTTGTAAGGGCCCATACATGCCCAAATGTTGCAAAATTAGGATAGTTTTTGAAATTACTTTCTTAGTTTACATCACTAGGAGAGTTTAAAGATTAAAGTAACTGGCCCATACATGCCCACATGCTTACAACCTAGGATAGTGTTTTGAATCTTTC
This sequence comes from Picea sitchensis, assembly GCA_010110895.2. Lineage (NCBI taxonomy): Eukaryota > Viridiplantae > Streptophyta > Pinopsida > Pinales > Pinaceae > Picea > Picea sitchensis. The sequence continues at coordinate 1,837 of SNQJ01S0216600.1, read as the reverse complement.
TTAGTGTAAATCACATTAGGGAGTTTAAAGGATTGGTAATGATCCATATGTCCACATGTTAGTTCTTTAGGGATTTTAAAATTCTGCAAGGTTGTACCAATGACATCTAGCAAGATAGGTAATCAAGATTTGTAAGGACCACAGGAAGTCCACATGTTGCAAATTGACACCTAATTTATTAAAATTTGGCACATTGGTTCAATTTCTCACACACAAAGTCACTCCTCACTCACATAATTTCATCTCGAATTGTGGAGGTTGAAGTAGGTTTCCTCCAAAGGTATTTTGAAATGCCCCACTACTTCTTGAAGAAATTATCCACACCCACTTAATTCAAAACAAGATTGGTTCACACCCCCAATATCTCAACCCACCACATCTAAATTTTTTCTAAAAAACTCACTAAGTTTTCCTCCGCAGGAGGTGCCAAAAGATTTTTTTTAGTCTAGGTAGGACATCTACCCAGGTGGCAATTGTGGTCTGTAATTGTACCTTGATCAGATTTTGTGTGGCTATTGGGAAATATTTCCATCTCTTTCGAGATATGCACCCTCTACCCCTCATTATAACTGATTGTTTCATCCTTCACTAGTTCCTCTTTCGGTGGCTTCAGACCCCACTGCTGAGTGCTCTTGGAAGGTCCAATGCTATTTTGAGAGGAAGGACGTTACATCTTTTTAGGAAACAAGCATTTATTTTCTTTGTTCCCCCACGCGGAAAAAAATCCACCTACCCACATGTATGCTTCTTTTCAATTGATTTATGTATGATGTTCATTTGATTACATGCGATTGTGAGATATATTGTGAAGGTCCAAATTATACAAGTCTCTTGTTCATTTATTACTCTCATCACCATTTGAACACATTCACTTTGCTAGTCGGACATCATAGGGGACCCACAAAATCCATGTCGTTCCAGACGCTTGCAAAATATCCCTCTTATTCTAGGAGGAGTTCCTAGTCTTTCCAACTCACCGACTCAACCTTCTCACACCCCTATGAGTGCCACTATTTTGGGATCAGATTTTCTTGGTTCCACCGTACTTGGGTCCACTTCCCAAGGCCATCCATTCACTATCTCTCCTTCACATGGAGGTTAAGGGAAAAATTCTTCTCAAAGGAGAAGTACAACCCCACCAAACCCCCCTCAAGGGTCAGGTCCACTACCTTCTCACACCATGGTTGGAACTAATCCTCCATCACCACTCCCCGTGCCATATTTGGCATCCCTCAACATTCCTTATTTGAGTAAAATCACGAATGACCCTATATTGTATGACCCCACATGGCCCAATACGCCTACCAAACTACCTTCAGACATTCCTAAGTTTGAAGGAAAATCAAGGGAAGATCCTGCCAACCATGTAATGACCTTCCACTTATGGTGCTCTTCAAGCAACATCATGGATGACTCCATCCGTTAAAGGTTATTTCAATGCACACTCACTGGTCTATCAGCCAAATGGTGTGTGGATGAAAAATCAGAGTCTCATGTGACTTTTGAATCCTTGGCCAAATCATTTTTGGCCTTCTTTAAACTACCGGTGTGTCATGACACTGGTCTAGAACTGCTCTCTAAGTGAAAACAAACCTCAACTACGCATATCACTGACCACATTCACGAATGGAGTCGACGATGTAGTTTATGAAAAACATAAACCACCAAATAACAACGTCTCGATTGGTTTCTCAAATCACTCGTATTTATCCTCTCCAAAGATGTGGCATCCACCTTCCCCCAATCCGAAGAGGAAGCAATCAACAAGGCTCAATAGTACAACCTCATTTATTCTCAATCGGGTTACTTATACACAGTAATACCTGATGCACCGAGA
>SNQJ01S0216598.1:14346-24873 GCA_010110895.2 Picea sitchensis | reverse complement strand
TTTTTTTTTTCCTAAGAATGACTGAATTTCTTTTACATTCCTAGGAATAGCTATAGTGTCTATAGCCTCAACCCTTTTAGGATCAATTTTGATACTGTCTCGAGACACAATATGGCCCAAGAGTTTACCTTCTTGCATGGCAAAGTGAGACTTTTTGGGGTTTAAAGATAAACCAAACCTGTGGCATTTTTCAAAAGTTTGCTTGAGATGTATCATATGATCTTTGTCAGATTTAGAAAAAATAGTTAGATCATCGAGATAGATAACCACAAACTTGTCTCTTTCGGCAATGAAAGCGATATCCATAGCACGTTGAAAGGTGGCACCTGCATTCATTAGACCAAAAGGCATCTTATATACATAAATGTACCCCAAGGAGTAGTGAAGGTTGTTTTCTCTTTATCATGTTCATTTACAGCAATTTGATTGTACCTGGAGAACCCGTCGATCATCGACATCCTATTTGCCCCAACTACCTTTTCTAAAACATGATCCATTTTGGGTAGAGAGTAGTTGTCTTTGAGGGAGGACTTATTCAGATTTCTAAAATCAACACACAGTATAATCTCCCCACTCTTCTTTCTGACAGGGACCAGGTTTGCTACCCAATCAGAGTATCTCAAAGGTACTATTATTTTTGCATCCAAAAGCTTTTTAACTTCCTTTTCGACCACAGGAAATAAAATAGGATTGATCTGTCTGAGTTTTTTTCTAAAGGGTTTGACACTAGGTTTCAGGGGTATCTTGTGTTCGATCACAGCGGTGTCGTAGGTTCTCAGCTCTTCGTAAGACCAAGTGAACACGTCTTTATACTGTCCGAGTAAGTCTTTATACTTACTTTTCACTCCAGGAGGGAGGTATTTTGATATCTTTACCATCCTAGACTCCTCTTTGGTCCCTATGTTGCAATCTTCAACCTCTTCTGGTTGGGGTTGCAAAGTGGATTTTAAGGGCATATCGTTCTGATTTAACAATCTCTCCAAGGGGATTAGTCCTTTCGGAATCTGATTGTTCTTTAGAACCATCATGCGATGATTTGCAATCTTTTCTTGGAACTATTGAGGGTCCTCTCCCTCTTGCATGATCCATGTGTGATCATTTTGATTCTCTTGATCAATGTGAGCTTCAGAGAAGTCATCCACTGCTTCGAGGAATTTCCTGATCTGTTCGTCATCCTCGAACAGTGCCAGTGTTGTATGTTGTTTGGTATGGATGGTCTGTGCCTCACCTCTATGTGGTTATTTAATTTAAAAACTGTAGGGGGAACGAACGTAGAGGCTGCCTTGGCTAACGAAACGACCTATAAGTTTTCGGCACGTGGGATGAAGTGGACATTTATGGATGAGAAGAAATTTTCCATTAGATACCAGGCACAATTTCTGTCCGATCTCAATCTTGGGTGCTTGGCCTGGTATTTTCGATTTATCTGTTTGACTATCAACTTTTCATCTCCATATACTTCCAGGTTCTTTATGTTCAACTTCCTGGTAGCTTCCAATCCTAAGACTAAGGCTTCATAATCGCATACGTTGTTGGTGTAGTCTATATCCCACTGAAGCCTATAAGAGAAAGGGACAACAAACTTATTTTCAGGTGCCACAAAAAGTACTCCTGCACCTGCTCCTTCACATGACAGGGCACTGTCAAAAAACAATTTCCAGATCCCAGTGCTATGCATATTTAATTTCATATTTCCTGATTCTTTCTCATCTATGAAATTTTCTTTTGTGCAACTATCTATACCATCATCAAAAGACAAAATACAATTTCCTAGATCTTGATCGGCAATATAAACCGGAAAATTGTTAGGATTCTGAGGATCGCTCACTGTGTAGGCTAACCTCGTTTCCCTGTATAACCGAGTAAGTTGTCCACCAAACATAGGGATTGTGGCGTAAGTCATGTCCAGTTGAAGGGACCCCCCAAGTTTGGCTCCCCACGACCTAGATAGCAGTAAGCCATACTTTGGGGGTATATCAACAATAACTACATCCATCAGGATGCTTTTGATTGGGACTTGTGCAAGGGTGACTACTAAATCTTTTATCATACCCATGCACTTAACTCTTCTCGAATCAAAAGAGTAGATATCTCCATAAGGTCTGGTGATCTCGGGGTCTAGTCTATCCATAATAGTTTTGGGCATCACATTATGTGAGGCTCCAGAGTCTAGCATGCAATTATGCAACAATCGTTCATGGACATTTAGGGTGATATAGAAAGGAGCGACGGTGTCTCTGGCACCCTCAAAATGTGGACCAAAAGTGATATTGGGCTTGTCATCTTCCAAGTTTATTATGTCAGATTGACTTTCTATCTCCGAAATGCCTATCACTTTGGTTAGCTGCTTTCGATATACATGATTTTTAGCTAATTCAACCAGAGGGATTGGTATTTTGATCCTATTTATCTCATTTTCAAAACTGAAGCCTCCACTACCTTTATTCGTTTCTCTGGTTGAAACCTCAGACTCTTTGTTCTCCAACTTATTTGTCTGAGCCGATTTATTACTCGTGATTTTATTTACTTGTGTATGTGTCTTAGCTGTCTTGATTTCCTTTGTTTAGGTCTCAACCTCTTTCAGTTTGGGATCCAGAGAGTCTGCCCCTTTTATTTTGTTATTAGAATTTTGGTCTCTTTTGGGGCAGGGTCGTATACTTCACCTCTAGGAAGAATTTTCTTGGGTTGAGGAATCGGTGCAGGTTTGCTTTTAGGTCTCAAGTTGTACCTAGGTTGGACCTCAGCCATTACGGAATCGATGATTTCTTGACATACAACAAAATCAGTGTTTTCTATGTCTTCATCTTCATTTGACGGTTGCTGAGTATTCAAAGACTTCTCGTAATCCTCTTTAGTTAAGTAAGGTTGTGTGCAATCATCACCCAAATTTGTCACATCTTATTCCAAATCCCTGAAATCTTCCAGGTCATTTCCCCCTATAAAATTTTCATTTTTTAGAGGAGTTTGAATTTTCTGATCTTCATTTTTAATCTGCCTTTGTTGATTTTGAGGATTGGGGTTTCTTCTGAATTCCATTTTAACGAAGGGATCAACCTTAGATTGATCCAACTCCATCCTGGAAATCTTATTTGACAGATCCTTAATTATCCTGGCCATATCATCCATTTTGTCGTCTGTGGATCTATTAGACCCTGAAGGTCCCGCTTGTTCCCTAAAACGTTTGGTTTCTCGGTTTCCCGTTTCTACCTTTGCTTTCAATTTACTAGAAGCCATCATGTTAGATTCGATTTCTACGACATCATATTGCATTTGGGTTAGGGTAGCCCCTCTTCTTTCCCTCAAAAGAAGTGCAGAATAGGGTTCGAAGGCTCCCGCAAAGGTTACCTTGGCTGCGGGTTGGGATGGTTTAACTTCCATCAGGATTTTATTATACAACTTGTTAAACCTTTGAATGAATTCCATAACCATTTCTGAATTTGTTTTTCTTAAATACCCGAACTCGGTCAAATAATACAAATGGTCTTTTCTTTTGCCCCATTTTCTAAGAAAAGCATCTTCTAGGGCATCATCGGATAGTATCGAACCTGCGGGTAGACATCGAAACCAGGTTCGTACCTGTCCTTCGAAAGTCTGAACAAATAATCTCGAATATACATCTTAATGTTCGAGACCTAGGATATCTTCAAACTGATTGAAGAAATTTATATGTTCAGCTGCGGTCAAGTCCCCTTCCCAGGTAAATTTAGGTAAGTTTTTTATGTATTTTTCAGGAAGGTCATGGAGAGGGACGGGTAGGAACAAAGGTTCATATCTCTCAGCTACTTTAGCGAAAAATCTGGGAGGCGGGTGAGGTGCTTGGCTCCCCGCTCCTCCTCCCAGAGCCCCTCCAACTCCCCCTCCTAAAACACCTCCACCTTCGGGGGCTGCCATCGGTACTACTGGGTAGGAAAACGGTGTGTTATAAAGAAGGTTCTGGAAAACTAAAAGTGGGTTTTTAGCTTCTTCGAGAGACAGGAAAGCCGAAGACAGGTGAAAATGGATGCGGGGGCTTGGCTCCTCAGATTTTCAAGAGATGTAATCAGGGGAACCCGCGGGTGTGAAATATGAGTATATGGTAGACTCTTTGAGACTCGACAAAGTCGTGAAGTCTAACTGAAGAGTTGGCGGAATATCAATCGCTGATAAATTTACTGCGAGGTTTTTACCTTTGTGTACGCCAGAGGTTATCGGATGGATTTCACTTTTATCTTAAGAGAGAGCTAAAGTTGGGTTGATGGTTTTAGGGGGGGAATTGTGCGAAGTTGAAGGTTCAAAGGAAATTTTAGCCTGGGTTTGTGGGTGCTTAAGCTGATAGATTGCAGTGGTTGGCTTAAGGGAACCTCTTGCTTTCAGTATTTTTTCAGGATCAGAAACGAGCGTGGTCTGTTTTCCCTCCGGGTTTTGTCTGGTATTCCTTCGATCGGATACCAGCTTACTTAAACGTGGAGTCACCAAGTGAAAGATAATAAAATCCTTTAGAAGGTGTTCACTCTTTGTTCACTATCAAAGGGAGAAACTTGCAAAAAATGTCGTTCTTCCCAGGGAAAAGGTTTCGTAACTTCATCCCCGACAACGGCGCCAAAAATATGTTGTTCTAGAGTCTGTACTTAAGACTTAGAAAGTACAGTGTCTAGGCATTCGAAAGTGATTAAAGGATAAAAAGGGGGAAAGAATGAACCTTCAGAAAAGGAAGCTAAGGCTGATTTCTAGGTTGTCGCTGTCTCGCTTCCAACTGTTCCTAGATGCTTATATCTCGTTCAATTGCGACCCATGAACATTCAAGTTCTACCCAAGTGGTGGTTGTTTTAAGTATAGTGTCGAAAAGGTTTAAAGCGATGTTGGTTTGGTCGGACAAGCCGAGTTCAATATTAGGCTGTCTTGCAACGGGGACCGTCATGGAGGAACAAAAAAATTAAGGAAAGTTCAAAGTTTAGGATGCTGTCTCAATTTGATCGTATAAAGAGAAACCTTTTGAATCCGATATTAAAGACAGAGCACAAACCAAAGGCCTTTTCCCGCAATTGAGTTATTTTTTGAATAAATGGTGTGTGAAATGTGAGAAAAACATTAAGCTGTCTATAATGTGAGGCTCCTATCAAGGGAGAATCTCACCCTATAAACAGAAGAAGAAAAAGATAAGATGAAATCTGACGAAACATAAAATATGAAGATCTAAAGGGTTCATAGGTCTTGTACCTGCTAATAGCCGATACAGAGGAAAAGCTGTAAACTAAATAGACGACTAAAAATCGATCACCACAGTAGAGGTTTTACTAAATTGCAGTGAAACATTCATCAGACATATATAAGCGAAATGAAATTGAATATGAAATCACAGAGGAAACAAACTCATAACACAGTCTTGACGGAATCAGGAGTCTTCAGATTGCTTTGTATTAATTTTCAAAAGGAGAGAGTCTCTATTACAATCGACCAAAAAATGTCCAGCCTTGTTTCTTTCTTCAATGTGTGTTTTTTTACAAATTTCTACAAGCTAGAATATCAATCGTTTCAGAGGTTTCTGATTACAAAACAGGAGATTAAACGTTCCAATTCTTTGTTTTTGTCCTCTTTCGTGTAGATGAGGCACCTTCACTTTCTTTTCTCTTTGAATTCTAAAAACAGAACCGGCAGACACTTGTCATTATTTGATACCGGAAACCTACCCCTTCGCCTGGTCGGTGCAAGTGACGCACCTCTCCACCAACTGGGCTATCAACCTGGAAGGTTCTGCTTGATTATTTGCCTCAAAAGTGTAATAGTCCTTCGCTAATTGTGGAAAATTTCCTCCCACCTGTTGGTTTTCGGTGCTGATAGCATATAACTATACACTTGGTTTTATTAGCCACTTATCCACTTGAACTATATCCGTCTGGGTTACTAGTGATATTTCAGCCAACTCTCTTTCCTCGTTTTCTTTGATATAGAGTAGGTGCTTGGCTATATCGATCTGACCCAGTGTTCCAGTATGGATTTCACTATCGAGACCCAACAAACTACCATCCAGGAAACCAAAAGTTTCTTCACAAGAGTTTCTTACCTCTCTTTCTCGTTGCTTGCCTTCTGATATGTCACGCTCCCATGCCTTCAACAAAATATTACCTCAGGTCTTCTCTGGGATGGAAAGCCTAAAACTATTGCCCGTTTATTTTTTTTTCGTGGCTATAACAACCTCTTGGAAAGAGACCCAAGCCACCCCATCTTCTCTTTCTCTTAAAGAAATATCTTCTAATACTCGATCAATTATTCGACAATGGTTTTGAATGATTTCCACCTTAGCAAGTAAATCTTGCTGAGCTGCCGACACTCTTTTTCGGATTTCCATGGCTTGGGATTGGAACATCCCGATATCTATTACTTGGCTTTTGGTGAAGTTTAATTTGGCCTGTAGCTGCCCTATCAATTCTCCTTGCTAACTTATTTGTAATTGACTGGTCTGGGCCACCTGTTGTGTCTTTTCGAGATTGGATTGGAGCCACTCAATTTCCTTTTGATCAGCTGCTCTAGCCTGCCCTGTACCTGTGTTCATTTGATCTCTGGCAGTTGTTTCTACTGTAGCCAGCTTAGCCTCCAAAGTTTTGATCAAGCGATTTTTTCGCTTCAACTGGTCTTTTAAGGACCTGACAGAATATTGGTTGGCAATAGTGAAATCCCCCAACCTCCCTGCTATCTGAGTTGCAAAATCCTCTTTTTTCATGATTCTCCCATCGGCTAGGATTTTAAACTTTTTGGCTACCGTGCCTGCTTCCTGATAAAGCTCTTTTTTCACAATGGCCTTTCTCTTCTTATCGAAGAAAAATTCGTTCGGAGGAAATTCTTCCACGGTAATAGGCTTTAGTTCTTCGCCGATAATCCATCCTGCATCTGGGACCCCCTTTGTAGACTGTAGGGGAGTGACCGAAGCAATGGGAATGCCGATTTTCTTGGATGATTTTCCCGGGGTAACAACTGAGGCTGGCTTGCTTGGAAGGTTGAGGATTTTGGCTTCCTTTTTCGGGACTTCGATTTGCTTCTTCTTTTCCTGGTGTTCCCCCTGGTCAGGTCTTGAATCTTTGGATCCCTTGGCTCCTATTTGTTGTACATCTATAGTTGACGAGTTCTTACCTTGTAAGACAGTAGGAAGGAAGCTTCGCCAGTGTTCTTGGAATTTGAACAAATTGACCATCTCTTCGGGCGACAGGGCTTGTATCCGATTCAAAACCTCGGCATAGGATCTCACCCCTTGAAAGATGTCATCATGAGACAAATGCTCATGTTCATACCTTTTTAGCCCACAACTCGCCATGTGATTACCCACGATCCTGTGTGGGTCGTGCTTCTTGAAATCAATGTGAACTAATTTAATATCCTCCAAAGTCGTTGCCTCAGCTTTTGCGTGTCCAAAATCTAATAAAGAATATGTATTCAAATGAATGGGGAAGGGCGGCCACACCTTCTTCAAAAATCCTTTAAGCTCTTTTCTTATGCCACCAATCAAAATTTGCCTAGCGATTTCGTGACAAACCAGCCTATCCAGTATAAATAATGGTAGAGCATATGGAGGAACATAGGCACCGAAAACCCTGATGTATGAAAATTATGCCTCTACGTACCAGTCGACCACACTGCTCAAGTTGGTGGCGATGCTATCTGAAATCTTGGGCGGTGGGTTGCCGAAGATGGAGATATTCATTGGTACCTACCCAATTGAAAATTTTGTATATAAATTTTGCGGCCTTATCTTCCCAAAGTCTTGAGTGGTAGAGATGGATAGGCTTAGCCTCAGATGGAGTCTAGCTCCATCTCATTAGAGGGAAAGGTGTCATGAAACAAGCAACATCCATGATGTAGGCAGACATAGAAAATGAAGCGGCCTTCCCACTCGCCCTCTGCATCCGATATTCGGTAATCCGACTGGTTAAACTATCTGACAATAATTTGGCCCAGTGGAAGGAACAACCTTCAACGACTGTATGAATCAAAGGCACCCATGGGAGAAAAAAATGTTTGGTGTCCTCCCTCCCATACAACCTATAGGTCATCATTTCTATATATTTGAATTGCAGTTCCAAGGAAGAGATTGAGTAAACTCCGTTACCGTCCTCCCTGAACTTTGTAGGGTGCGAGACCCAATCCTTGATCAGATCAGACAAGTTTCTGTCGTATTGCTCGCATTCCTTCCTCTTAAAACCTTCCAGAAACTCGACATTGTGTGAGAAGTTTGGTGTGGGTGACAATTGGTACTTCGCCTACAAATGTTCTAGTCTGAAGGTCCCAATGATCACATTCTGCTCGCTAATAATAGTTCTGGTCGGGATATCCACATGATCTAGCGCCCATCGGATCATATAATAATAAGAAATGAGTCGTGGCCTGGCAGCTACCTTATGCATCTCTGCTTGAAGGAGGATTTTGTAGTTGGTGGCTAAGTCGTCCCTCTCATTATCATTGGAATCATCTGAACAATTCACCAATTCAGACTGCAGAACCTCAGAGACTTATGACCAGGTTCTGACATAATCAACACTTCGGGGTGAAGTATCTGAAACAACATCTGAGCCTTGCCTTGAACTCTCAGCAATCTCCTTGGACACTTTCCGTGGGGCCATGATAGAGGAATTTGACTTAGCTCTCCTGTAGTAAAAATGTGAATACATATAGAAATTAGCCTGATGGGAAAAACTTCTTTGCGCAAGATAGAAATAAAACTTGAAACAATGAGAGAAAAAATTCTATATCTCAACCATTTAAAACCCCGGCGTCCTTATGAACAGAATGGTCAAATCGGTTTTGGAGAAATATTTAGCAATAAAAACAATATCCTTACCTGTCACTTCACCTCATTTCAAATAAATACCATAAATTTTGATGGGTCGTGACACAAGTTAGCGCAAGAAACATTTAAATTTATCCCGCGGACGGTGCGTGCTAATATTTGTATTAATGCACTGATTAATCTGGCTTAGCTTCTTTAATTAGATTTTCTTTAAACTTTAATCACCCTTTCCGTGTTCACCATATCGAGAGATTTCATTCATACCCTTCGACCCCCTAAAACCCGAGATCACGATGACACAATATAGTTAATCAAAAAACGTGATCTGGATTAAGTGTTTAATTAATCAATGTTTAATTTATATCGTGATTTCGCGACTCAGGGCTACGAAGGTATAGTTTCTTGGAAGAGTGAATGTCGAGTCGCGAAACCCCGACATTGTTTAACTACGGTTTTAAATGACTTACCCCTGTCACTAACCCCGGTGACTGTCGAAACTATCTCACGACTTCGCCTATCGAAGTTGTGACAGTAAGGCTTTTGGAGAGAGTGAACGCTGAGACGTGAAATCCTGATAGCACTTAACTAAGGTTTAAGGAACTTTAGTCTTGTCGCTAACCTGGGTAAGTTTCCAAGGTTCTTTCACAACTTCGCGCATCGACGCTTGGAAACCGTGTGATTTGTAACTCCCGAAGCGCGATATCCCGAGGTATATAAAAGTGAAAAAATCTCATTTAATGGTTAAAATTTAGTGACTTAGGAGTATAACGGCCCTCACTACTTCAGATGTCGGGACTACTGAGGTTTTCAGTGGGTAAATATCATGAAGTAAAAACCCAAATTAAAGGCCAACCTTTGATTTTAAAAATTACATTTAGACCAGTTGAAAAAGGCGGCTCCAACACCTTACTCTACCTATTATGCTAAACTTGAGTGTATTGAGGTGGAAGTGTGGGGAGATCGCTCAACTTACTCTTCCTCTACCTTCTTCTTGGCTTCTTCCCTAGCTTTTTCTTCATCTGGGATCCTCCCTTTCAGCTGGACATGCTTGTTGAAAATGAATTCATCATAAGTCTGGGCATTCTGGTGTACTTCTTCTTCATCCCAAATGTCATTGGTGTACTCCCAAGGAAGACCAACGTTTTTGAAGTGGTGTCTCATGACATATATGGGGCCTTATCTTCTGTACCCCTCTTTTTTGAAGTGATATGATAGTAGGGTATTTACCTCTTCTTGGGATTTCTTGGTATTCTCAAGGAAGTAATTACCGATATACAGTGGAAACAAAGGACAAATTGCTTTCTTTAGTCTGTATAACATTCCCATGACTCTGTGTATGATGGTTTGATATGCCACTTCTTGGAGCACGATCTTGTTGGGAACAAACTGGGGAAGCATATGGGGTGGTTTCACTACACCATATACCCTTATATACGTGTTGTGTTCCATGATATACCAATCCCCAATTCTCCTTATGACTGTTATAGCCTTATCAGTCATGCAAGGGGGAGTAGAGAAGAAAATGAACTCATATAATGGGGCCATAAAGTGCTCTCATATTCTTTGATATTCGGTATGGTACTTGTGATCCCAAAGCACTTTACAATACACATGGATTTTAGGGTCAACAGGTTTCCAAATCCATCCCATCCTAGGGTATTTATGGGCTACACACATGATTTCCAGGAGTTACGAGGACATGTGAAAACTTGGAAATGTTCCAGGTTGGGATCCTTTCACCACAGAGATAACCACCATGAGATTCCCAGACA
>SNQJ01S0216595.1:0-15465 GCA_010110895.2 Picea sitchensis | reverse complement strand
GAAAGATAGCTATAGTCTATATAGTAATGGTCAGATTTGTATTCATATAGACCCCACTCAACTTTCTTTTGAAGTTCTAATAGTTATTCTTCTACTTCTTCCATGGGATAACTATCATTTGATTCTATACAAACTATTTCTAGATTTTCTTCTTCACTTGTAGATAAATATTCAACATAATCACATTTTGAAATATTGCAATCGGGGGTTTTTGGAGATTCTTTACCTTCATTGATCTTGATGGAATTGTCTTCAAGGTATTCCTTCTTTCCAACATCATCACATTTAGAATAATTGAAAATAGAGGATTTTGGAGATTATTTACCTTCATTTTAGTGTCTTCCTTCTTGCTTTGGTATGTCTCTTCTAGCTTTAGCCATAGATCCTTGGTGGAAGTGCATTGTCCCATGCTCTCTTTGATAGAAATTGAGAGTCCACTAAGAATGGTCTTGAGTGCCAATGCATCATTCTTCTTTCCTTCCCTTTGAGCTACAAAATTTGACTTGTTCTTCAAAGGAACTGATCCACCAATGGCTGCTCTCCAAATACCTACTCCCATTTTCTTCAAATGCACTCTCATTTCTATTCTCCATGTAGAATAATTTTCCTCATCAAGGATTGGAACTTCATCATCCATTTGTGTGTCTATGGATCTCCTTCAAGCTTGTTAAGGCTTATAGTGAAGGCTCTCTCTGATACCAATTGTTGGACACACCGACTACACGGAGAGGGGGGGGTGAACAATGTAGAGATCTTTTTAAAAAACATCCCCTTCACAAAACTCATGGGTTAACAATCACCATTTACTCATTACTTATTGTTGTCATTTATAATCAGTTAAATGTGAACATGCATCAACAACATATATCGACAACATATATCATCAATAAGTCATCACCACAAGGAACATAAAGAACACAAGATGTATGTGCAATTTTCTTTTTATTACGGACTACAATCCTTGGGTTATCAACAACAACTGAATAGAGTACAACTCTACAAGAGCACCAACTCTATAATTCAAGACTCAGCTTACACACTCAGCACCAACTGAGAAGAGAAATCAATCCTCAACATATATCAATCTACCAACAGGTACGCGACCTGTCGGTAGTGAAGCATGCATATGTATGTGCCCTACTAGTAGTACAACTCGCGTATGTACGCGGCCTGTCTGTACTACAGTCTGCGTATCACTTCTAAGCAACTAGGGTTTTATTTTCATCACACACTCAGATCCTCTGCAACCTTCAGTCACATTCACTTCTGTCTTTCATTGTCCAATCTGAACCATAACCAATCTCAACATATCTATGTTCTTCCACAACTAACTCATGCTCCTCAACCATACAATATGAATGCTACTCAATCATGTATAAGCAATCAACATACTATGGCAATCATATCAGTACTAAATCATAAGACTGTTGCTCACTCTATCAATCAACCAACACAACCATATCACAACATCCATACCAAGAATGCCTTAAGCATTCACCATACAATATGCAAGAATATCCATCAAGACAACCATGTAACCATACCAGAGTTTCTATGGAAGATATGAGCCCATAGAGTGCAGATCTGGAACCTGCTTCAACCTTCAAGAACCTGATTATCAACTCACATCCAAGTTTTCATGACTTCTTCATTGTACGTGCTATGTCCTCCTTCATCCCGCGTATGTATGCACTCTGTCTCACTTCAGCCCACGTATGTACGCTCTATGTCCCACTGCTGCTCGCGTACTCCTTAAAAAACTAGGGTTTCTGAACTTTCGAAACTTTTGTCGTCGAGATCTCAGACATACAGAACTTTGATGCGTCCATGAGATCCTCCATAATTTCTCTCTCTCTCTCTCTCATAATAGATCTTCAATCATGCTCAAGAGATTCATTTTCACAAGAGACCCTTGCCTCTAATTTATACTCTCTAAGTAGATTCCTTAGAAGCATATTCTAGGTCATTTGGCCCACATAGCCACTTTGTCCACATAGTCACTTATGTTCAACTTTGCCCAATTTTCCACTTGTCCATGTATCCAATAGCCACTTGATCACTTAACCCTCTTTCCTCATTTTAGGGTTAACCTTCTCATAACTACTTTCCATAAATATAAATTTCTCCATTTATTTGATTATTTAAATAGTCCTCCTTGACTTTGTCACTTTAATTTATTATTAAATAATCACTTCACTTTATTTAAATAATATCTTCTTTGCAGGCATTTTGACTTCTTAGACCTTTTGGGGCTTCAAGCCATCATATGAGGGTCCTCCAACTTCGTAAGGCCATAACTCAAAAACCGTGACGAGTTATGTGGCGTTCCACATACCATCGGAAATGGCATGACAAGCACTATCCATCTAGGATAGTTTCACTAAAAAATTCATTGATATTCATCTCATTATTCCACAACTAAGCATTTGTTCTCTAACCATACTTCAACGATAACTCAACCGCAAAGCGTCTTCCCGTGAGGGATTTCACCATAAGGGGACCACTTTGGAGTTCATCCATTTGTACTCTTTATCAACCGTGATAAGACAATAATGAAATAACAATCCAACAATGCATCATATACAAATGAAACCACATCGATTCATCTATATACCAATGAAACCACATCGATCCATCTTCATCTATATACCAATGAAACCACATCGATCCATCTTCATCTATATACCAATGAAACCACATCGATCCATCTATGCATCATATATCAACGATAACTCATTGATCCATCTTCATCTATGAATCATCTATCAATGACAACTCATTGATCCATCTTGCATCCATGCATGACATCATATGACTATGATTCCACTGTTGGATTATTGAGAGGGGGGGTGAATCAGTAATAGCGTAATTATAATCCTTTTTCTTCAATTGTTATATCAATGTAGAATTATTTTCCAATAATGAGCAGTAAGAAATAAACAATCACATACATACACAGTACACCAGTGTTTTACGTGGAAACCCAAATCGGGAGAAAACCACATATAGAATGCTTTCTTATATGTCTTGAAAAGAATTTCATTCATTGGGCTTTCCAACTTCCTTTGTTTTGTTACCAAGCTGGAAGGCTCCATTCCCTAGTTTCTCAAGCTACAACCCCTTTGTGTATGGCTCTCAAAGTAGTTATTGTTCGTTGTTAGCTCGCAATTTACAACTTTATGTCCAAAGGTATTACATGCATAGCATAAACCAAAACTATATAGTTTGATACACGGAGTTGAATATCTTTTGAAGGAGGTGCTCTTATGAATCCTTCTTCTTCTTGGGCACGTCTATCATTTTGTTTGATTAAATCTGAATCTTCGATGGAGGAGTGTCCACAGCAATCTTCCTTGTATATCTTTTTATCCTTTGATTGTTTCACCTGAAATCTTTTTTGGATTTGTTTCTTGCTTTCTGTTGTTTTGGATCTTGATCCCTTTTACTGTCTTATTGTATCCAAGTTGGGACTTGTCAAGATGAGATTTTTCTTGCTGATAATGTCATCAGAACTTTTGAGCTATTTTGCATATTTTTTCTTTTTTGAATATCCTTTCTTGAGTCTGACAATCTCTGCTTCCAGTTTCAATGATCCTGTCCTTTCCTTTTAACTATTCTTTGAGTGCTTCTTCCAATTCTTTTATCTTCTTCTATTTGAACCCAACTTCAATTTTGTGATCATTTGTTCTAGTTCTTGAGTATCTTTTTTCTTATCTAGTTCGCTTGTAGTTTCTTGTTTTTCTTCTTTTCTCTTGATGACTTCTATGGCACTCATTAATTATTCTCGGAAGTCAACTTACGCCTCTTCAATTTCTTCTTCCTTATGCTTCTTCGTATTCTTCTTGAGTCTTCTTTATCAGTGTCTTCTACTATCATGAATAGAAATCTCCTTTGTTTCACTTTCACCGACTTCATCTTCGTTTGATGATGAGATGTCTTCTTTGATTACCAAGTTTTTCTTGAAAACTATATTTGTAGTTCTTTTACCTTTATATGTTTATGCGCCTTTTGGTAACCTTCATCATTTCTCTTTTTTCTTGTAGGACTCTTGTTATCAAAATGACCAATACCATCACAATTAAAACAAATTAGGAAGCTTACCTCTATACCTCATTGGTTCCCTTGTTAATCTTTTGACAAAGTTGGCCCACTTCTTCATCATCTTTTGAGGCGTCGTTGTTGTTGCTATATTCTTCTTGTTCCTTTTCTTTTGCTTTGATCTTTTGGATGCTTTGAAGGCTGCTTCTTTTACATGCAGATTTTCATTTAGGTTCTCATCTCATATGCTGTGAAGATTCCTCGCAGTTCATCCATTCTTATTGATTTTAGATCGATCTTTCTTCTGAATCTTACGGTTGAATCTCATATTAAGATATCTTAGTACCTTTTGAACAATCTGATTCTTTGATTTCTTCTCCCAATCCTATGATTGCATTCTCAATTTCATCGACTCATAAAGTGAGGTACTTGATATCTTAAATGCTTTTCTTCATTTTTGGATTTATTTGAGCCCGACCTGCAGCCAGTTTGAATCTTTCTTCTTTGACTTTTTGAATCCTCCTTCATAAATATTTGAAGCTTGTCCCAAATCTCTTTAAGCGGTTACAATGTGCAACTTTGGTGAATATTGTATCGCTAAGACCATTCAAAAGTGAATTTTGGCTGGAATTATTTTGACCAGGTTTCACTACTTTGTCATTTGTTGAATTGAGCTAGCGGCGTTGTGTATCCATCTACAATTGATTACAAATTGAAATCCATGTGCACGTATATATGTCTTCATCCTTATGCTCCAAAAATGCACTTACGTCCATCAAGCTGTGGTATTCCCATTTTTATACGAGTTGGTACTCTCAAGCGATCTACCTTCGATTGGTTAAACTATTTAAAGAAGGACCTCCTTTGATACCAATTGTTGGATTGAGAGGGGTGAATGCGGTAATAAGCGTAATTATAATCATTTTTTCTTGAAATAATCCAAGTGTTATATCAATGAATTATTATCCAATAATGAGTAGTAGAAATAAAAATCACATACATACACGATTACGGTGTTTCGTGGAAACCCAAATCGAGAAAAAAATTCCCACATAATTCTTTTCACATATGTCTTGAGAATTACATTCATTGGAAACGCCAAATTCCTTTGTTTTTGTTTTTAAGCTGGAAGGAATGCTCAACCCTAGTTTCTCCGGGATACAGCAGAGGGAAACCAACTCCCCAATTCTTTGGCTACAACCCGGAAGGCTACAACCCCTATGTTCCTGCGGCTGGCGAGAGATTGGCTACAACCACTTTGTCCTTGCCCCATCCAACCAAACCTGAAATATAAATGCCAAATAAATGATGAAACCACTGTCACACTATCACTATAGGATATACTATTTTAAATCATGCCAATAATCCCGAACCATGCATCAACCATGCATCAGCACGGCCACATCAACACAGCAATCAGCCTCTACCGTAACAAGTGCATCAGCCATGCACCAACCTTTAATCAACCTATACCAAACAACACGTAATCAACTTGTACCATAAACAAGTGCATCCAACCATCAGCCCTTAGTGTATTCCAATAATGTGTCAACTACTCATCCAACCAACATCATCAACTATACGCCTGTGTATGTGCCAACTCATCAACTTCTTGTCTCAACCTATGTACTCAACCAAAATCCCACTCATTCTTTACATCATCCAAATATGATTTGTAGCTCTATAATAGACTTTGTTTATATGATCGCATTCACATACCTTCCTTACTTTAACAACAAAAGACTAGCGTGCTGTGAACTTTTCTTTAGTCTCCACATGCCTAGTTTTGGATTAGTCAACAACCCTAACTTGAGTAATTATAAATTTGTAAGTAATGTATAAGATATGAAGCTGATACCTGATGTTCTTGATTATTGTTTTATGAAATTCTCAAGTGTCACTGGGACTATACCTCTGAAAAGGAGTTATAGCAAAATGGAATACCTTGAATTACGTATTCTAGAGAGAGAGACCTTGTAGAGTGCCCCACACAAAATATTTTTCTAAATTGATCTAAAAGCAGGTTACCACGACATACTGATTGTACCCTAACCAACACATTGGTCTCACTAAATTTGGATCTGTTATGAATAAGGATTCGGCGTTTTACCAAGCTTTGTTTTGACTGGTTCCGGGACTAGCCTAAACCTATTTTCCATGAATTAACTCCCAAAAATACAACGACTTACACAAGATGAATTGTTTACCACGAGATACTTGGATATGTTTTCTCCATGGCATAGCAATTTCACAGGTCACGAATCATTATAGAAAAAGTTATAGCGAAAATGGTGAGATGGCATGTAAAATGTACATACAAGACGAAGCACCATCAAAAAGAATTTATCCTTCCTTGTATTTTGACCTTATTTTCTTCACCTTCAACAGAATTCTGGTTTAGATATCCTTGGTTACATAAGACACCTATAGTTGTTCAATATGCTCAAGTGTGTATTAAATGAAGAGCCTTGCCTCTTATTTATACTCTCCAAAGTAGCTTCCTTAAGAAACATCTTCTAGGTCCTTGGCCGATTTTCCTTATTTTAGGGTTAACCCACTTCTAATTTCTCCATTAAAATTATTATTGAAATAATTTATTTTTATTCAATTTGAATTATAATACACCTCATCCTTAACATTATTTGTCCTTTAAAATCTCTTAACCCACTTTGGCTACTTTGACCTTTTGGGGCTTCTAGATGACATATGAGGGTCCTCCAACTTAGTAAAGGCCATAACTCTCAAATCATTAGGAGAGTTATGGTTCCACATACCACCGAAATGGCATAGCATGCTATCCATATAGAATAGGCCTCTGAAAATATATCATAACTCATCACCAGTTACCCATCAAACAAACTTGGGTCCATTACCCAAACTGAGGGTCTCCAACTTCTCATAGCCATAACTCTCTAACCGTGGGGAGTTATGTCACGTTCTATACCAGGAATGGCATGACAAACACTATCCATCTATGATATTTTCCTTGGCAAATTCATTGTCCTTCATCTCATTATTCACAATTAAGCATGGGTTCTCTTACTCCATAAAAGCGTCTTCAGTGAGGGATTTCCCTGTAAGGGGACCACTTTGGAGTTCATCCATGTTACTTCTTATTAACCATGAAAAAACAATAATGAGTCATATTTACATAAAAAAATATTGGTTTCCATTACCCAAACCTTTGTCTTCTGGGGCTTTCTTCAGGGTTGACATCAATGACAACCAACCTTAATCAACATCCACTTGTCATCATTCCATTCACATCCAAAGGAAAATACATATTTATTCAATATACTATGACAAGACATTGTTCATTTGACATCAATCAACATCAATCATTTGACCTCAAACCTTTGACCTTTGACATCAATCAATCATCCTTTGCCATCAATCAATTCCTTGACATCAATCCTTTGAAATCAATCAATCATCCTTTGGCATCAAATGAATTCCCTTGACATCAATCCTTTGACAATCAATCATCCTTTAGCATCAATGACAACATGATTCAACAACTTAATAAAATTGTAATTTTAAATTTGATAATTGATTGTATGTATACAGATTTGTTGGAAAGTCATGAAGAATAGAAGGCAATTTTAAAGTTCTATCTTACCAGAGGTTGAGACATCATTGGTTTATGAAAACAATGAGAAGGATGTTGAAGGTATGGGGATTGTTGAAGAATTCAGTGGGCCAGTGGATTGGATTAAATATATTTATGTTGGGGAAATGTTGCATTGGGATACAAAAGAGTACAAAGAAGCAATGATGAAATTGGCTACGGAAGATGTTGCTGACTGGAGGATGGTAAGTGAAGGTATGAAAATTTTGGCTTTGATTTTTTTGTTTTAATCAAATACAAGAGCAAAGTTTGCAGAAGGGATTCCATAACTAAAGTATGGAATTGAAGAATGTGAGCTATTTGATACATGAATGTTCTCAAAATCTTGAGAATGGACAAAGATTTGGAGATGAGGTTAAGATTCAATTAATGGACAACGACAACAATGAACTAAAGCAAGTATATGTAGCCCAAGGAGATGCTTTAGAAGGCAATCAAGGATTGCAAAATACAACATAAATTGATTTTGTGATTGAGGAACTATGGGATCTGATGATGAAGAAGTCCAAGTGAAGAAGTTGTGTGACAAAGGAGATGATGGATCAAAATTTGCGGCTGATTGAAAGAAAGGAATGGACCAACAGGACAACAACTCTACAACAACACCACAAGTGTAAGGCATTTGGACAACTACAAACTCAAGTTTGGGATCGAGGAGGAATTCATCCAATGGAACTCATGATCTCAAAGATATATAATGAGTGTTTCCAACCTCAAGAATGCGATGCGAGCATCCAGAGGCACAAATCTAAGACCTAAGGAGCATACCTAGGGGGTCTCTCAAAGTTTACTAAGGGTGTTGGTTCCCTAATGAAATGTTGTGTTTTCCTAAGTTTATGAGTATGTTCTGAAAGCTGAGATTGTTAGAAGGGATGAGATTGTTTCCCTAACTGATGTAATTAGTTAAGTGAGGATTGAATTGGAATTGTTCTCAAATATGAGGGAGATCTTAGGAATGGGTTTGTTTCTCTATTCTTGGATAATTTGTAACTGATTCTTCTCAATAAAGATGGATCTCGAGAGAGGTTTTGATTGATTATAGGGTCTTAGGAGTAATTTATGAATCTGAAGTATGTATTAGGGAATTGTTGAGTAATTTATGGATCTGAGCTATGTTTAGCTTCATACCAGGTTAATTATTTAATTGTAATCCTGTAAGGCATCAAGTGGCTAATTGAAGGAAGAATTAGGCTAGAGAAAGGGGAAAAGAGGCATGTTGAATATGATCCAGGCTAAGAGGCATTGGGGGTATTATGTAAATCCATGTATAGTGTGTGTATTTGAATGAAGGAATGAAAACTATGTTTCAAGTATTATGAAGAAGCCTTTGATTCATTGCATGTGTTGATTAGGTGTGAAAGAGCCTCTGTAGATAAGTATAATTGTGGAACTGTGTTATACCTTAGGTTTTATTGTAAGTCTCAAGTATGCTTGCAGACATAATTGCAAATGATTGTTGCAAGTCCGAGAAAGAGGTTGCTCGTGAGCATTATTGCAAATGATTTTTTGTAGGTCTGAGAAAGTGAAGTCTCAAAGTGAATTAGACCTTCAGAAGGTTGTCATTGATGGAATCATCGATCACTATAAAGTATTGATATCCCATTTTCTTAGAGAATGTGGCTAAGGTAACTTATTGCATGTATGCGCAAAAGATTGAAAGGGAAAGCTACAATAGTTGTTCAATTCATATTGGGGTTAGAATCTCATCGTCCAACCTAGGAGAACTTATGACCGTTGGACCGGTAGTTAGATTGGGTACAAGTCACCGGATCCACATTTAAGAGGTAAGGACGAACCTTCACCATCCACTCACTTCATGATTAAGACACAACCATTAGATCGGGTACGAAGACCAGGAGTAAAAATAAACGTTGATCACCATCGAGGAGTCAAATATATAGGGTAGAGGTTTATTTCATGTGGATAAGTAACTCACTATTTAATCTTAAGTTAGGATGCAGAATGATCCCAACTGTCCAACATATTGACAAACATTGAAGGATTATACATTTCGCCCCCCCATAGCATGGAGATCCGAGTCGTAACTTAACCCCTGAAATGAATGACAGCGTTTATTTTGTGATTGATTAAGTCATGTCCGTCGATTTGGAAAGGCAAGAAAAATGTTGATAATGCCATGAACATTAGCGCTTGATTTTGGTGTGGAAATTTAATGACAAAATCAACAAGCTAATATTTTGTCATACACTTAGCAACCTAGAGATAGCTTTCTTCATAACTATGTCATACACTTAGCAACCTAGAGATAACTATCTTACATGAACTATGAACTGTCTAAAACCCACATTCATAAATTACCATAAGTAGAAATACACATTGCTAAGCAATTTATGCAGCGAAATAAACACAATGAACAACATTCAATCCACCATGAATAGATCAAAAATTTAGACAAAGCTAGGGAAAACCCCAATGTCAGGAAACCTGATGAGAGAGAGAGAGAGAGAGAGAGATCTTATTATTCAGTTTCAGGAAAGTACATATCAACAACAATAAATACAATTTCCAACAAGAGAAATCCACTTACAACACCCAAAAATTGTCCCAAAAATTCTGCCTCGAAAAACATGCCAAGTCCGTACTATCATATGACCCACCTCGAAATTCGTGCAAACAGTGTGTTGTACAGACTGTTTTGTACAACCCATCAGCAAGAAAAATGCTCAAAACAACCTCGAAAACCATGCCAATGTTGCCTGGATTTATGTACCCTCTTCCCCTTGTTGTACGAACTGTACGGATCCATACAATACGACCTCCAACAATAGAAAAATGACCCAACACTCAAACATAAATTCCTCCTTGGGATTTGTGACCAATATCTCTTGGGAAATGCGCCCTCTTTCATGCCCTCTTTCCTCTCTCAAGCTTACTCAGAAAATCTCTCTCAATCTCCTCCTCTTGTGTTTTGCACACTACCCAATGCATTCTTTTATAAAATATGAAGATGACCTTTTCCCTCCCATGTGTGTTATCACCTTCCCCCAACCCTAAATCCAAAGGCCAAGATCTAATTTTGCCTTTACAAGATCAAGGGCCATGATTCATTCCCTCCAAAATAAATCACTTTAAATATTAAAGTACATTTCAATTTATTACTTGAGTGCACTTTATGAAATAAAGTCACTTTAATAGTAGAAGGTACACTTCATTAAAAAGTCACTTTAATAAAAGAACCACTTTACAACTTTATAAAAACCCATTACAAAGTTAAGTGCCTAGTAGTGTCAACATAAGGTTACATCCGCATACAAGACAAAACATGTGGAGTACCTCCCGCGCTAAAAAACTAACATTCGAGACCTTGGTCATATGTGATGTAGGTAAGTTCTCGGCCCTTACCACGCTACATATCAAGAACTCTATGGTTTTTTTCAGGATCAAGTAATCTGATTAAGGAGATAGTTTGGTTTTGGGTCAAGTTTGATCCAATTAGAGGGTAGACATTGCAAATGAAGGAGAATTGATCCATTTCATATGATCAATTCATGGAATCAAATTTAATTAATATTTGTGTTACAGATATTTAACTCTGACAAATACGAGCTGATGAATGTTTGCATGTTGATCAAGTGTTATTAGGAGATCCTTGGACAGTCTAGTTACATACTTATAGAGCATCCACATTGAAAGATTGCTTATACTATGGGTATTTACCATTAAGGTCATCACTTCTACTTTATGTTTTATGGTCCACGAGAGCCCTAATCCCAGTCCGTTTGGAATAATGATTTTATTTGTATAAGACTTTTAAAGACACGCTCTTTTTGAGAAATCCAAGAGAACTGTTCCGAGGTTAATTTTAATTGTATCTTTGAACTTTGATCATTTGAGTAAAATATATTTTAAGTTGACCTATCGAAATCTTATTTTGATTTTTAATAGAAAGACTCTTTTAAAGTTCTCTTTAATTTGGGCCATTTGTTTTCCTTTCCATGAATGTGATAAAAAAAATCTAATATTGTTATGGATGGGAGATTTGTTTTATAATTTTCTTGTTTGAATTTCTATAACAATATTTTGTGAGTGGGTTCCTTGTCCCTTTCTCGGGAACTTTTGATCTATTTATATTATTTTGTTATTGAAAATATATTTCTTTATGTATTTGAGCAATAACGATCTAGATTTTTCTATTTATCATTCTCCCATTTACATATCATTGTCCCAAGATCTTTGAAGAAAAATCTTTAAAGAATTCAGAGAGTAGTACCACCTCTATAAAAATGAAGGGGGATTTCATCCTCATGTGGTTGTTGTTTCAATCTTAATCGATTCAAACATCAACAAGTCTGAAAGAAAGCACATGGCGCTATGTAATGTAACACTAGGAAACTGTATAAGAGAGCAGGATTCTGTTGCTGTCAATTAATGAGTTGTTTATTGTATGTCTGTGAATGGTTGAATGAAGATAATAAAGTTGCAATGATAATGGTCTTATGATGTGTTGTTCATGTGTAAATTGAATGTGTGTGTTATTTCTATATATTGTTAGTTGTTAAGTAGTTTGCAATGGATTATATGAATGCAAACCCAAATGGATTTATGTGTAATTAGTCCTTCATCACCGACACAAGACCATATAGTATTTTTTATTCTCATGGCGTCTCGGGTGAGACCTTCTTCAGTCTTTGATTGGGGATTCTCCTTGGGGTTTTTGTTGGTCAACTCTGAATGAACCCTAGGTCTTCAACCCCACAATGTTAAGAAGGGACACACGCAAGCGTAGAATGATCCAATGGAGTCTTTTTTATCTTGACAAGAAACCACAAATTCTTAAATATTTTTTTCTCTAGTATCAGTATGATTGTTAACACTAAAAAAACGAAGGTTATGATAATTGGATTTAAAAAGATCACTTTTTCTATTTTCATGTATGGCAACAATAACTTGGAGGAAGTTACTTCATACAAATATCTTGGGATTGATTGTCATCAAAAGCTTGACTGAAAATATAGCATTGAGAAAATGATAAATAAAGGGTGGAAAGCATATTATGGACTTGAAAATAGTTGTAAATCAATGGACCTTTGATTATGGGATAAGAATAAACTCCTCTTTCAGACTCTCATCACTCATGTTATCTTATGTGGTTGTGAAATTTGGGGTTGCAACATCTCTAGAGAATGGTGGAGAAAGATAGAGAAAATATAAAAGTGTTTGATAACTTATAATAACAAAATTAAAGGCAATACAACCTATCATATCCTTCTCATAGAAGCGAGTCTTCCCCCCATTGACAATACAACTATGATTAGGTACCTAATATAGAAGAATAAGATAAACAACATGGAAGACAAGAATCTTCCTAAGATTGCCTCAAATTCTAGTCAAAACCACCTGCAGCTCAAGCGCGGGGTTGGCATAAAGATGCCAAGCCTTGGCTAAATCATTGGGGAATCAAGGAAGAGGTCACTATGTAGAATAACAATAATATTAAAAAATATTATTACATCTAAATTTAAGGAGAAATTGTGGTGAAATAAAGAATCTGAGGATAAAAGAAAATTAAGATACTATAAGGAGGTGATCAAACCTAATCTAGAAGATCAAAAGTGTCTCTTTATTTGGATTAGCATAAAGAAGAAAATCAACATAATGTTGCTAAAATAAGAACAAACTCTCACGAGCTCCATAGTGAAACAAGGCATTGGATGATTCCTAAAACATCGCGGGTTGAAAGAATTTGTCATCTTTGTGACATTAAGATGGTTGAAGAAGAAAATCACTTTCTCTTAGAATGTCTTGCGTACACCCAAATTAGATCATAATTTCAAAATATTTGTTACAATACCGACCTTCCTAACCTTTTAACCCATCAAAACTATGATGATTTAGGAATGCTTCTCTTAAAGATTTTTGAACACAAATAAAATTCTAAAGAAAACCAAATAATTTCTTACCTTTCTTTCTTAAATTTAATTTTAATAGATATTAACTATAGTCATATATGTGTATGTAAAAGTTTAATTCACTCAACCCCTTTTAAGACATAATATTACTCTTTCTTTTAAAACATAATATCTAATATCCATTCCTAAAAGTTAAAAAAAAAAACTACATTTACAATAATTTAATAATTAAAAAACAATTACATTAAAAACATAATTACATAATCTTCTCTGGTTTGCATAAATATCTAAGGAATTATTTTAAAAATATGAGTAATGCTTCCATAAAATTTTAACAAAAACTATATTTACAATAATAAATAAAAAACATTACATTAAAAGCATAATCTTCAATGCCTTTCATAAATATCTAAGTATTTGTTTTCATAAATAACTTTAAAATATGAGTGATGCTTCTATATGTAATATTATAAAACTATTTACATCAAAACATTTCAATTTTTAAAATCACTTGATTAAATTTAATTAAATATATATCTCAACAAAATTGAAATTAAATATAAATAACTTTAAAATATGAATGATGCTTCCATTTGTAATATTATAAAACTATTTACATCAAAACATTTTAATTTTTAAAACCATTTAATTAAATTTAATTAAATATATATCTCAACAAAATTGAAATTAAATATAAATAACTTTAAAATATGAATGATGCTTCCATATGTAATATTATAAAACTATTTACATCAAAACATTTCAATTTTTAAAATCACTTGATTCAATTTAATTAAATATATATCTCAACAAAATTAAAATTAAATATAAATGATTCTTAATATTTATTTATAATTCATATTATAACCTCTTTAAAACTAAAAAAAACACCTTATCAACAGAATCCGTCTTCAGTACTTTTGAACTAAAACTAGTATCCAAAAATTGCAATTTATGACCAGGCCCTTTTGAACTAAAACTAATATTCAAAGATTGTCCAAAAAAATTGCAATTTATGACTAGCCCTTCCATCCATATATAGTACTTGTTAATTTATATTATGACAGGAACAATACATCTAAAGTTTTGATAGTCTTTTACCAATTATCAAATGAATTTAGAAACCCAAGAATCTAAATGGTTTAGAAAAAGTCACGAGATAAATTGCAAGAAACAAGGTAGGGTAGGTTGTATTGAAAAAACATGAAAATAATTATATATAAAAACACATATTGTATGAAATAGTGACTTTTCAAGAGTCAAAGCTGTTACAGTTTGGAAACAATAAAATATGAAGTTACTGCAATCAAGTTGCTGGAAAACATGAATTGAAAAGTTAAAGGACAATACAACTATAAATATCATACCTATATATACAAAGACAATTTAATATTTATAAATATTAATATTTCTGCCTGTCATTAGAAATTGGTGGTACATTATATCATCCAGCCTTGCATGTAATTGTTTTGTGCTTGCTCATGCCTAGGCATGCTTGTTTCAGGAGGGGCATACTGGTATCTGCTCAATAAACATGGTAACAACAATTTTCAGTTCAAATATATCATGTGAATAATGTTGAATGTTCCAATGTTAATATAATCTATTATTCAACCAAAAAAATCCAATTATATTAAAAGTTGGTGTGGCAGGTTAATCCAACAAATAACAAACATGTTAAAAAAACAAATTTCAAAATATTAAAATAAAGATAATAAAAATTTCATGATTACCCTATCTGCAATGTGGGTTCACAATCCACAGCGTTTGATTGATGTTGCATAGCATATGCATTATTTGCTACTGCATGCGAATCCCATGCATGGGGTGGAGGAGCTTGCATGGTATTGAATGCCTGTCCCTCGGCCTCTTGCAACTGAAATATACATATAGATTTTGCCCATTTAGGTCATCCCACATCATTGCTTA
>SNQJ01S0216594.1:3998-15548 GCA_010110895.2 Picea sitchensis | reverse complement strand
AAATGCCCAAGTAGAACCAATACTGTCTTCAACATACTTGCATCTGATGATGCATACTTCATGGCACATGAGTTGACCCCCTAGCTGAATAGGCGGTCAACAATTCTTATTTAGCCCAAAAAAATAAAAACACAAACCCAAACTCAAAAACCAAAGGGGAAGAACAAGCAAGGGGTTAGGACAGACAAAGAGGTTTTCTTAGTGGCAACACATGTGCATATAATTCTCAAAGGCGACCAATTAACTTTATCATCACTGCATAAGGGTTACATCCCACAATGTGGTCATGCTCATTTTCATAATCTCTCCTAGGTCCTGTGGACCATCCTGGGAGAGAGGAAGATGATTACATACCAACACATCTTGGTCTTACACCAAGATCTACATGATCAAAGACCAGGTTGCCTCATAACACATTTGGGGTCTTATCCAGCAAGGTACAAGACCAAGGATCAACCCATGCTTTAGGCATGGGTACCCTAGAACACATCCAGGGGCCCTAGACATATCTAGGGACTTATATCAACCACCAAGGAACACATCCAGGGATCAATCCGGGCTAAGGGCAAGGACTCCTTGGAACACATCCAGGGGCCCTAGAATACATCTAGGGTCTTTACTGCTTGGTCCCAAACCAAGAACCCCAGTCATCTACTAGGGGCCCACACAAGGGTCTTTTTGCTTGGTCCTAGACCAAGAACCCCAGTCATCTACTGGGGGCCCTCACAAGGGTCTTTGCCATGGCTCTAACTGCTTGGTCCCAGACCAAGAACCCCAGGAGTGTACTGTGGGCCCTAGTCCACAACTAGGGTCTTTATGCCATCCTCCAGGGAGAATGGCTCTTGCACCAGCATTAAATTCAACACATGTCAAGACTCATGAGTGGATCCTCATGCTATGATTGTATAAATTCATCAGGGTGTTCAAGCTAGGTTTATAAATACAACTTGACGCTATGTATAGTATGTCAACCAAGTATCCTCAAAGACATGATGCTACTATATTAATTCTGGAAAGTTCTCCACCTATTATCCAGTCAATCCATGATGCTATCACCAAACGTTTTCACTGGAATATATCATCATTTTGCTTTATTCTTGCATCAGCTAAATAATGGCAATTTAACATTGTTGGAACACACATATAAAGATAAGCGTCAATCACATTTTATTCATAGATATGATACACATATTGATACATGATAATGACATTTGGATTCGGATTCCAAGACGTCTCTTGGACTCTCGATGACTCTTCATACATACTTGATGGTTCACATTTTGTTTGGTCAGTAACCCTAACGGATTACGTTTCCAACATTCTCCCCCTTAATCCAAAGGGGTGTATATGAGTCCAAGATGAGAGCTAATATCTGAAAGTGGGCAATTGAAATCTAGCAGTGTGCAGTTGTTGATGGTTGAATGTGCTCTCTGAATCTGGTGGGTTTGGAATGACCATAAACCGAATGTATAGCAATATCTGATGTCTTCTACTAAATGGTGGTGGTGGTTTAAGGAAGACCACTAACCAATTTGGTGGTTTAATGATGACCACAAACTTTGGAACCCTGCTCTAGGCTCAATGGTTCTCGGAACATTTCCTAAGTTAGCTAGAAGTTGGAAGTTGATGTCTTCTGCTAATTGGAAGTGCTCTCGACGCTGGTTTAAAGATGACCATAAACTGTGATGTAGAAGAAGCTGAAAGTCTTCTACCAAGTGGAGGCTTAAGGGAAACCACAAACCGTTGTCTAGTAGAAGCTGAAAGTCTTCTACTAAGTGGTGATTTAAGGAAAACCACAAACCAATCACGCTCACTTGTCACGCTTGCTTGTTGTTGTTCAATTGATGAGTGTTCGAAACTAGAAGCCCGACTGTCGATTGTTGATGTTCTCCCCCCCTGTCAGGTACAAGGTGAGAAGATGCAAATTTTTTCACTGCAAGATGCGTCAATACTCGAGAGCAAGTTCTACGGTACGACCGAGATATCTTCTTAGCTATTGATGACCATTGCCAAAAAATCATTCACCCATAGTGGTTCTTAACTCTTGCAGTTGTCTTGCATTTGAAACACCTATCTGAAGGATGATTGTGCTGTCCACAATGCTCGCAAAGATGAAGATCAAAACACTGATCTTCAACGTGGACAACTCGCTGACAATGTTGGCATATCAGAATCTGTTCTTGAACTGGAGCAGGTGAATCTGAACTTTCTTGTAGCAATCCAACACTCTAAAATTGGATTGGTTTGGTATAATCAGGAATATGAAAGGTGACATCCTATTCATATCTGATACCTGTTCTATGCTTGTTCTGCCTGATTTCTTCCCAAGGTCTGATGACTGGCTTGGAAAGAGAAGGTTGAACATCATCTGTACTTGAATTTGGGGCTGTCTCATTGAGTTGCTGTTGCGCTGGCTGTTGGTCTGAACAAACAACATCATCTTCATCATCTTCGAATATAGGGTTCTGAACAAGGACTAGTTTAGAATGTTGTCGAAGATTCTTTTGCTCAAGTGCATAGTGAAGGAGCTGATTCTGAGTTTGCAACAGTCCTACTTTGGCTTGCGAAACATGCAAGCAGGTCACAATAGAGTGAAGAGTGGTTTTGTCAATGGTGACTATATTGTCCATAGAAGAGAGGATTAGAGTGTTAAGTAAATCTAATAGTTCCTCAACTCGAGCCATTTTAAAGACAAAAATAGACTTCATAGGGTTTCTTGCAACTCCACCCTGCCTTTACAATGGAAACTCAACTATGCAGACTTGACAAATGAGGGGTGTCGGCTTCCACCGAAAATGCACCCGTTTACAAGAAAATTCAACTTGATTTCAAAAAACGCACAAGTAAACTTACAAAGAAACTTATTGCAAGTATACCTTGATTCTATGTAGCAATGTGCCAAAGGTCTGTTCGTTGTTCAGCACTGCAACTAACCCACACGCTATCAACAAACAAATTCAATGGATTCCTGGAATCGACTGAGAAATGGTTCTAGTCTCAGTTCTTGTCTTCAATGCAAGGAAGCATGCAATCTATTGTGTTAGACAAATGGTCTTGAAATCCTCCTTGACAACCAGAGGAGGAGAAGGAGAATTATGCTTGCCTTCCACGCCTTTCTCAAAGAGTTTGGACAAGTATAACTCGTCTAGCAAGCTGATTCGAGTCTCTTTTCCCAAGAAAAATCATTGTTTGAAATGCCTTAGTCTTTGAAGGCAGAGATTACAATAAATTATAGAAAGGGCATTTGCATATTATATTATTTGAAGTAAATAAACAAGACTTCCCATGTTCACCAGAAATACCCTAGTAAAGAAATACCCTGGCTGTTGGCTCCCAAGTATATGGGAAAAACGGCAAACACTGAGCGACCTCGGAGTTCTAGACCTGCCTCTTGGGGGTTGTAAATAGTGAGTTTACGCTCTCTTTCCACTGCGTCACATGTTGTTTGTTGCCCAGGTTCGTTTATGGATACCATTGTTACTTTTGAAGCATCTCTGGCATGCTCTCCCTCTACGAAATAAATGTAGGTACGTTTTGATACCACTGTTGGGAATTCAATGTTTCCTCCATAGTCTCAGTGATGCGTCTGACTCTCAAACAACAGAGCAAAAGTGTGAATAGCTCTTGCTGCAATTGATACCACTGTTGGAGGCGAATAGCTCTTGGAGCACAAAAAAGTAGTTATGGTGACAACCCCGACCACCACAACCACAAATGTAATGGCCACCAACCAGGAAATCTGCGACTGATTCGGTTATTGTTCCTATACAAAAGGGTTATGCAGTGCCAAAACAACCGAGAAATAAGAAGAAAACGGAGGGTTCTCTGGGAGGGAATTTTTCTTAAATCGTTTCCAACGTCACAGAGGTTGCAATGGCCTGTTTCTACTTGGGAATTAATTGGAAAGGCAGCGTCTACAGTCCTTTCACCATCGCTTCATTCAACCTTCTGGCGGCCTCTAAGAACAATTCGCAGCACAGGGCTTCAGCTTGTCTCGATCTTCATTCACATTGATAAACCACGACAACGAGAGCTGGTATAACGATGTCTTTGGGACTGCCAGCGAGGTCCCACGAGGTAGTGGGTTAATCAGTGAAATTGACTTGTGTTCACCATTGATGAGAGACTATGTCCCCGGTCGCGACAATGTGGACGCTGTCCGACGACTTCCTTCGACCGCAAGAGGTGAGAATCCTTCGACAAACGTGTATACAAACCAGAGAATGCGTGTATACAAACTGAGATCGCGCGTTGTGGCTACAAATTTCATGTCAATAACAATTCGATGCGACTACAAGAATGGAGTAAGCTCAGAATAACTAGAAACCCTTAGTTCGTTTTTAGGGTTTGCTAACCAACGGAGAGAGGCATGTGAGAGGCTAGTTGAATGGTTGGGCGTAGGGTTTGCGAGTATTGCATGAGGAGCTGAATGATGTAGACTGGGGACGTAGACTCACTAGTAAAGACAGAGAATCACCAAAAAGCACAGAGACTGACAATGTCTCTGAATGTCACACTAGAGTGAGTGCCAGAGGTCAGATGAGGGAGGCGTTTCTGTGTACACTGAGTTAAAGAGAATGTGCGCCCAGAACAAATTGGCAGGCAGACTGGCAAAGGGGCGTTTCCTACATTGGCAGACTGAGAAGACAACGCGTGGACTGAGGATGGCACACTGGTAGGTGGAGGGGCTCAGAGAGCTGTTTCTGCAAGTAAGAGAGAAAATATAACGCCAAGGGAGTAAACTAGATAGACAATCAACTATGGGAGACTGCCATAGGATACTCAGGCCCTAAGAACTATAGGAGCTCTGATACCACTGTTGGAACGCGCAGATAAAGATAAGCGCGAATCACATTTTATTCATAGTAATGATACACATATTAATACATGATAATGACATTCGGATTTGGATTCCAAGATGTCTCCTGGACTCCCGATGACTCTTCATACATACTTGATGGTTCACATTCCGTCTGGTCAGTAACCCTAACGGATTATGTTTCCAACAAACCCTTCATTACTGTGTCAAGCTGCGACAGGTTTACAGACTACTCAACCATTGGAAGAAGACTAGATTTTGGGCAGAAGAGAATGTGAACAGCATACTCTCAACAACCATATTGTTAATACATATACAGGCCTGAAAATAGCACTGTAGACAATAGTCTTTTTGTGGGTTTGCAGGCTGTATTTTATATGCTGGAAATTGTGCTTCAGCTGCTGTGTATGTGGACAGAATCCTCCTTGGAAATGTGCCTAGCAAAGTCTGAATTTTCTTAGGAATTAGGCCATTTTCCTGCTGGAAATGAACTATGGAAGCACACTTAGAAATTTGCTGATTGACTTCTGGAAGTCCCCCCTATGCTGCTGGCTATCTAAGTGTTAAAACAGTGCTAAAAATGGCCTTTAGGTCACCCCCTCCTGGACTTCATATTCTAGGTATACACACTGACACAAGAAGACATTCAGGACAACACTTTACTACAATTGAACATTAATTATGGTATCCATGTGAGCATCTCCATCATCATTTCTACTTTCCAGAATGTCCTTTCCAGATGTTGCTACAGAATCATGACTATAACATCTTCAACAGCTGAAAGTAGGATTGACATAGTGTTCAACTAGAACACGTCTAGCATACCATCTCAACCAAGACCTTGGATATTAATCAAATAATCCACTAGGAGGGTGATCCATCAGTGACAAGTATGGAACACGAGGAATGCACCAAGAGAAGAGGCATAAAAATCAATCCAAAAGGGAGAAGTGAGTCTTCTCCAACCAAACTACCAACTCAATCAAATGATAGTACCATCTCTAAGCCAAGCACATGGGTGCAAGCAAAACTGCCATGAATGTGCATACCCCTAATCCATCCACTTTGATGAAAATCATAAGTGTAATCCTCATACTATATGAGGGGTAACAAGACCTATTATCCTATTGAATTTCTAATATATAGTTAGCAGACCATGGGAAATGCTTTATATAAGTTTGCATTCAGCTTTATAGTTCGATATCTATGGAAAACTGGTGCCTTAAAGATGTTTTTCAAATTTGCTGAGCCATTTAAATTTTAGACTTGCAGATAGGAATAGGATGACATTCCAATTTTCTACGAGTTATCAGACCTCTGAGATGATAATAGAAAGCCTCTCAAAAATCAATATGAAAGTTGAAAATTAAACTTAAATCGTCCCAAACGGAGGAAATACTCTGGTGGTCTTTGTTTATTTAAGGTTGCTATTTGTGATGTAGCTTTTATGCAATTATCAGATTGGAAAAGTTTCTAACTATAGTCCATGAATATACTTGAAAGAAGAATAATCAAAGTTTGGTGGTGTTTTGCAGACGAGATTTCTGCTCACAAATGCCAGTGGTGAAGCAAAAGCAGGCCGACTTCTTGCAATTATGGGGCCATCGGGATCTGGAAAGACGACATTACTAAATGTTTTAGCAGGCCAGCTTGCTGCATCACCTCGGTTACACCTCACGGGCCAACTATATGTCAATGGCAGTCCATTCTATATGGCTTCACCTAAGTGAGTTTCTGAAGTTGTCTTCTTGACTGAATGGAAATTGTTTTACTGGTATGACAAATTTTGCTTTAAATGCTAAACTATTATCATGGTTTCCTTTTGCACATTTTGTAGGATAGCTTTTGTAAGACAGGAGGACCTTTTCTTCTCTCAGTTAACAGTCCGAGAAACACTGTCTCTAGCTGCTGAGCTCCAGCTTTCCAAACTATCAACTCCTAAAGATAGAGAAAAATATGTGAATGACCTTATCTTTCGGTTAGGCCTGGTAAGAGTTTGCAACAAAAGCTTGGCACATTAATTTGATAAACATTCTTCTTTTTTGATTCCATGCATGTTTCTTTAAAACCTAAGTCACCTGACAGGAAGACACGGGACATGGAGGACACGGAAATACGAGTGTCCAACATGGGACATGTTGACCTTGGAAACAGGACATGAAGTACACATTTTATATATATATTAAAAAAATAAAATATAGACATAAAGATCCATTTTTTTTTAGAAAATAGAACATTTACAAAACACTTGGAATCCCTTCAAATCTCAATTTTACTTTTCATCTGCACAATGAAAGACTGTAAGAGGTCTTTCCATCCTGCTGAAAGTGAGAAAATAACATTGAAAAATGTTTTTTGGAGTCAAATAAGTAGGACATGGCTAGGGCATGTGTCCAACACGTGTCCTGTGTTTAGTACACGTTCCAAACATGCGTCGGACACGTGTCCTATGTTGAGAAGAGTGTAGCGACAAAGGTCTTCTTCTTGGCTTGCGTTCCAGCCTAGGAGAGGACAATGAAACTGCCTAGTTGATGTATTGATGCTTTTCCTAAAGTATAACTTAGGAAAAAGTAACATTAGATGTTTTAATTTAATGTTGACTTATTGAGTTCTTTTTTCTAAAGTTAAAAAGTGAAAAATTTAAGTGATGGATCTTTTAATCTGATCCATCCATTTCTTTGAGAGGCCAAGATTAGATCTCAGCCATAGATCTCATTGATGAGTTAGGGTTTTCGCTTGCTCAATAGTATAACAGGAGGTCAACTAGGAAGAGGGCGCACTACTACTTCGAAAAGAGATCGATCTAGGAGAAAGAGAGGCTCGATCTCAGATCTGAGAAAAAGGATAAGTGCAGGGAAACAGAGGAAGACACCTGGACAGGAGATTAACTCATCTTCTTGATTGGGCAGAGGTCATTTCACCCAAGCAGAGAATCCGTACAGTCTGACGCAGTACTCACAAGCTCGCTGTACAGTTTTGCAGAGCCATATCTTGAAGGGTTTTGCTGGGACAAATCGGGTTCCAAAGCAAAGGGAGAGACTATACTTTAGTCTTGAAGAATTTTACTGGGTTTTATCTCAGTAGGAGTGAATTTTCTGTAAGAAGTATTCTATATTTCTCTGTTAATAAAAACCTCCAGATCTGCTGTACCGGTTTTCCCACATTGGGTTTTTCCGGGGACTATTGTCCAAAAACAATTTTGTTGATGTGATGTGTTTGTTGTGTGTCTTTATTGGCAAAAGATCCTGTGCATTTTAATTTCTGCTGTGCATTAAACCTAGCTGAAATATATTTTTAAACAGAGACAGAAAATTAATTTAATTTTTCTGAAGCAAACAGTGCTAGGTTTTAAGGAAATTTACAGTCACATAGAGTGCATGTGAAAATTTGACAATAAGCAGAACAAGTTTTAAATAAATATTGAGAATGTTCAAAAGCCTAGAAAGGAAAAACAAAAATGTGATATGCTGAAATTTCTTGGTGTGCATATGTTGAAATCCCTGCAAGACAACAATTTTATCCGTAATTAAATGTGCCCTGTAGCAAGCAATTTTTTATGGACGAGCTTTAGAGTTAAGGAGATTTGAACACTGATCTTGTAAGTGGCAGCAAAATTATGTAGCCATTTGAACCAAGTAACATTAATCAATTTCAAAAACAGAAAAACTATTATAGGCCTTGATTTATTGAACTCATTATAAGGTCACAAACAAGGCCAACTGTACTCTAAGAGTTAACAAAAAAACAGATTTTGGGGGTGGTTTAGAGGCTGATTTGGGGCCTCGTTGTTGGTGATTGGGTGTGTATGTACACTTTGTGCCCATTTTTTCACTGTTCTTGCACTATTCTTGCACTCTTTTACGCACTTGTTTTCAACTAAATGAGAAATTCAAGGTCCTGCCTTTCTCAATCTGTATGTAAATTTTCTAGTAGCTAATATAATCTTGTTTTGTTAAAAAAAAAATTATAATAGAAGATTCAAGACACTAATCCAGTTTCCCAAAAACAAACCAACACTTTTTAGTAAAACATGACTTTCTACCAATTGATAACTATATGCTCTTGAGGCCCAAGAAGAACTGAAAATGAGGAAGCAGTGAACAATAGAAAAGCTTAGGATTGGTACTAGACCTTACATATATACATGCATGCATGCATGTGTGTGTGTAAAATCTGAGATCAAATACGTTTTTAAAACAAATGGACAAGATCAAGAAGAAGGTAACCCAACAATTAGTCAAAAATATATATAACTCTCCAAGGCAAAAAGCAAGAATAAGGTACCAAGATGGACATCATCATCTTAGCCTACATAAAGGACCATTCATGCAATAATTCTTGAAGATAAAGATAGAAATGCTTTAGAAACAAGCAAAAAAATTGAAATTTTCAAAGAGAAATATTCACAAGTATAAGTAATGAATAATACGATGGATCAGTTGCACTCAATGTTAAACATTTCAATATACAATAGCTTGACTCACTTAAAAGGCATTGAAGTGCATAATTGATACCTGCTAAAACAGTCTCAATAGCCTCAAGTTGTTGTCCTCTAAAGTTGGAATGTCCAAAATGTTGCTGCAAAAGCTTTGATAGCCATTCCTTTTGATTGCCATTACTCAACTTTTCACTTACACTATTGGATGAAGACTTAGATGCTGGTAGCAGTGCTCTTTTCATTTGAAATATATCATAGGATCCTAGTGAAAGTGGAACTGAGATTAGACATTCATAATCAAACAATTTGTATCGCAGGCAAGTAAAAACTTACTCAACTGTTAATAAAATTAGGCTGCAGCCCCAATCCAAAATGGATTCATATATACTTGATGAATCATGATATATAAGATTTAATAATGGACCTAATAGTTGTAAACATTTACTATATTACAAAAGAATCAAGGGAAATAAAGATTCTCTTACGGAAAATCAAGGGAAAGCCTCAAAATTGGATGACTATGTATATATTTGGAGCTTTTTTATTGTTTTATAATATTTGTAGGGTAGGTTTGGAATTTCAAATATTAGGCTACTTCATTTGTCTTAAGAATCTCTATATCGTGTTACCCATTTTCATGCACGAGCATATTTTTGAGCATTTTTCTATCAGTGATCAATTATTTACAGAGGTTCAAACTTCAGATTATATGTGGGCATGATCCAGGGGCATATTATGGATGCACACACCTTCCCTAGCATTACCCTTATGGTTCACTAAGGAATCTTAGGATTTCCTTGTAACTGACTGCTGATCAGCGGCAGGTGTTGTGGTGTCTACAAGGTGTCATGTGCAAAGTGATCATTTCATGTCCCTAGTGATGATGTTGATAGCTTAGTTCASTGTATTCAGCATTGTGGTGGTGACATGGTGGTGTTTTTAGTTAAGAGGGTGTATGTCACAACATCCCTGTTATTATTTCAGTGTCATCGTCACCTTTTTCATGCTCCAGCATTCACATGGTATTATTTCTAYATTATATGGTGATATTTGATACATGTGTTGGTATACTAGTAAATATGACATGTATTTACACTTTATTCAACTAATTGTCATATTTACTAAGGTCATTTCAAGTTAATTATTTAAGTGGCACACATGTTGAGGATGATTAAAATCTTCTAAATGTTGATTGTGGGTTATTATTGTACATGGGGGCTTCAATAATTCGCCCTAGTGTATTTGGTGAACTTTTTCTCTAGGAAATGTTATTTCATGGTCATATTGAGAACCTAGCTGGAGCACACCTCTTTGTCAGGCACACATGTGAAGACAAAATAAAATTATTTTATTATTATTTTCAGATCTATGGTGGGCCATACCCTCTGAGAGTGAAATATCCCTGATCCAGCTGATCTGGATATCTACTGCTGAACTATTGTTTTATCACTGAGATCTGATACTCTGGGGGGTTTTGGATGCGTTTGAGTTAATGTGTGAACATGCTTGGTGATTTTCGCATGTGTGTTTCATTCATTTAGTGTTTTAGCAGTATATATATGATGCATGCAAAAGAAGGACAACACAGCTCACTGATATATATTATGAGGAAAAAGCAGGAAATACAACAATATGTTGGAAGTTGGAAGCAGATAAACTAGTCATAACTAGTCATCAGTTAGATCTCATGGATTGTCACTGGAATACAAAGCAACTAACAAGAAATACCCATGATCAGAAGATGAAGGCTGATCTGTGCATACACGGATAGATCGACAAAACGCAGTCCGAAAGCTCACGGCAACTGCTGCAGAAACTAGAAAATTCACCCCGATGGCTATACTCGTTGGAACGGACTGGAAACTGTCTCCAAAGGAGCGCCTTGGCCTCTAGGTTGATCCTATTAACTGTCAGACTGAAGATCTGATCTCTGAAGCTTCGGATGTCACCCCCTGAGGGTTTGCATATCTCCTGGGCTGTGGGAGTGCGCCCTAGTGATCCCACTGGCATAATCTAACGATGTATGACTCTAAACAATCATCCTGGCCTCCTCTGTAATGGGTCGTGTTATCCCCGTTTTTTAGGGATAACTAGGAGATCATGTCTCGAGGCCCACAGGTCCTAGACATGGAGTACCGAGAGCAGGATTGACCTGAGCATGGCCCTGGAGGGCCTATCCTTTTCTTCTTCCATCAGATTTGTCTTGTCAACAGCAGCAGCGTCCATCACCATCGGCTTGGTCTTGTATCGGAAGAGGTTCTTGCTCCATGAGGTAATTGGTCCAGGTATCATG